>JAKUCV010003501.1:322958-361018 GCA_028386065.3 Turnera subulata | reverse complement strand
GGCGTGGGCTACCTGCTGGTGGCGGCGGTGCGTCGATCTGCGGCGGGGAACGTCACGGCGTGTACAGTGACGAAGGGTGGCGGGTGAACAGTGGCCGGTTCCTCTTTTTCCATTTTTTTCTTATTTTTCTCTATTTTCTTCTTTTCTGATTTCTTTTCTTTGATTTTCTTTTCCGAATTTCTTTTTCTTTGTTTCTTTTTCTTTTTTTCTTCTCTCACTGTTTTCTTTTTTTTATTTTCTGTTTCTCTTTTTTTTTCCTTTTTTTTTTGTTTTTTTTTTTTTTTTTTTTTCTTTTTCTCTCTTTTTTTCTTTTCTCTCTTTTCTTTCTTTTCTTTTTTTTTTTCTCTCTTTCTTTTCTCCTTCTCCTTTCTCCTTCTGCATCTTCACCGGCTCCTCTTCTCCTTAAATAGCTAGAAATTCACTATTTGACATGTGAAATCAAATAATACAATTCGTCCGTATTACGGTCGAGTCCGATCCGGACCAGAAAATAACAGATACCTCCTTAGTTATTTTCCGGTGTGAGAAATTTTGAAACCCGAAAAATACCAACTTAGTTCCGAAAAATTCACGGGAAAATAACGAGCGCGGGAAAAACTTCGGTTTCGAAAAACGACTCCCGATTTTCCTTGAATTAATTACCCAAGATTAATTCAACAGTAAATCACGGTAAAACGACTTCTACAGTCCCGGTAAAAATCCAAAATTTTACCCGGGCTGTTACACTATCGCTCCAAGAGAACCACATGCCGCCTCTGTCGCGCTGACCAGGAATCTCGAACCGGTTTGCTTGAGGGAACCGGAGTGGGATCAGACCGTGATCGTCTCGTGGTTGCCACTGCGTCTCTGTCAGAAGAACCATATTGGGCTTATACTGGTTCTTCAAGTCCCTCAGGGTTCGCGAGAACTCCTGTGCACGCCTTGCCACTCCTCTACAGTTCCACACCAGTAGCCGTACCTTTGGCCAGGTTGGAGGTAGCCGAGTCATTCTGGGTATGCTCTGGGCTGTCATTGCGAGCTGGTAGTAAGCGCCTTGCTCCACAGTTTGGCAAGTGGACTCCAGGTTGAATTCTTGAAGCCTATCCGAGATGAATAACATCACGGAGTTCGCTGAGCTGTAGTAGGAGGTCCTCAGAGTGCCGCGATCCTCTAGGAAGAACACCTCTTCCATTGGAGTGACGAAGAACCGCGACGAGTAGAGTTCGTCGACGAAGACCAGTCGGGGCATCCTGCCGAGCTCGTTCGGTAGTTCTTCAGCGCGTTCGTTGACCATGCTGTACGCCAGTCGATTCCTTCTGCCAAGGTTGGCACCTTCAACGAAGAACACAGAAGATGGAGCAGGCATCGTTTTTGGACGTGTGGGGTTTTGATTTTGGAGCGTTGCGTTTTTGTTTTTCAGATTGGTTTTGTTGCTTTAATGCTTTTGATAATTTACACATCACCGCTCCTTCTTTTATACACTTTTGGGGAGCGTGATTACCGTTTTTTATTTTAAATATTTTTCTTTTTGAAAATTTACCGTTGCTTGCATTTATTGCTTTACGCGTTTTTCGGACCCATGCCAGAGTTTTTCAGCCTATTTCCATCACATGATTTTCTTTCGCTCTGGCTACCTTGTCTTTTCTTTTATGGTCTTTCTATACTTTTCTTGCATCTTTTATCACATGCATCCGTGACCGTTGAGGTTGGACAGATGGGACCGTATCTCGAGTAGAGTGCATGTGCGACAAGTTTACAGGTGTTCGGACATCATGGAGAGATACGAGCTTTGTCAGACGTTTTTGGCTTATGCGGAATTTCGAGAACAAGTGGGTAACGTGTCCATCGAGAGACACAGGACGTGCTCGTGATCATCGCCTTCAAAGTTAACGGGTATCTTCTTCACGAGGTTAACTGACGTCACCGTCAGTTGTAAGTTACGTTTCGTGATTCGAGGATGCTTAGGACCGATTTGGGCACCGTTCATGAAAATATATTTTGTTTTAATTTCTTTTTGTTTTAATTTTGTTAAACGAGTTTTAATTTATGATTTCTTTATATTGGATTTTATATTCTTATAGTTGATTTTTATTTTTCTTTGAGATGTTTTATTTTCCGTTTAACATAAGATTTTATAACATAAGAGATTTTGATTTTAAAAGGAAATTTATTTTATTTATTTCATAATAAGGTTTACAACAGGAGAAGAAGTACTCTCTATGGAGTTACTTGCTTCTCTAGGTCTTCTACAAGCTGTTTTACATTTTGCATATGTGGGAACAGTTCCGCACACGCTGGTTCTATTTGCGCCACCGCCGAGCTGATCTTCTTCAGGGAGAAGTTCAGCTGCGTCAGCTTTTGTTGCGGAGTGCTGCTCTCAGCTACCGCCTTGCCCTTGCGATCTTCAGCTTTCTTGGGGACTCGCTTCTTCCGTCGTTTTGGGGAAACGACCATGTGTTCCTGCAGGCCGATGATGTTCGTCTTGAATCGCTTCTTGGGAGGTTCCTCATCAGAGCTTGTCGGGAAGGCATTGCCGCCGATGTAGCTGTTGTTCTTGGAGTCAGAAGTTGTCCTTGATCTCAGTGGAGAGTCCATGACTGTGTGTGAGTTTGCCAGTCATGAGGTTTGGTATTTATAAGCGGATGAGATGTCGCTTAAGGGTATAAGTGGTATCTCATGTTGAGTTTGGACACCTGGCAGAATGTGCCAGAATCTTATCGTGGTAGGACCCACGGATAAGACGGAATTTCGGGGACGAAATTCTTTTTAAGGTGGGTAGTCTGTAACAACCCGGGTAAAAATTTTGGATTTTTATCGGACTGTAAAAGTCTATTTACCGTGATTTACTGTTGAATTAATCTTGGGTAATTAATTCAAGGTAAATCGGGAGTCGTTTTTTGAAACCGAGGGTTTTCCCGCGCTTGTGATTTTTCCGTGGATTTTTCGGGCCTAAGTTGGTATTTTTCGGGTTTCGGAATTTCTCGGAAAATCACACCGGAAAATAACTAAGGAGGTATCGATTATTTTCTGGTCCGGATCGGACTCGCCCATAATATGGACGAACTGTATTATTGGTTATCACAAGCCTAATAGTGATTATCAGTTTATAAAAAGGAGGAAGAAGAGCCGGGAGAGGAAGAAGAAAAAAAGAAAGGAGAGGAAAAAAGAGAGAAAAAGAAAAAAAAGAGAGAAAAGGAAAAGAGAGAAAAAAAAAAGGAAAAAGAAAAGAAAAGAAAAAAGATAAGAAAAGAAAAAAAAGAAAACAGAAAAAAATACAGAGAGAGAGGAAGGAAAAAAAAAAAGAGAAGAAGAAATAAAAGAAAAGAAAATAAGAAAAACAAAGAAAAGAAAGGAATTAAGAAAATTCGGAAAAAAGAAGAAAAGAAGAAAAATGGAAGAAAATGAAGGAGTGAACAGTAGCCAACCGGAGCACCCCTGCTACTGTTCACGTGGTAGCGTTCCCGGCCTCCTCTCGCCGCACCGACACCACCACCGTACTCGCAGGGCCGACGCGACCTCACCCCGTCGTCGCCGAGCTGAGCCGCCTCTTCCGCCGCCCTGACGCGCCTTAGACCCGTCGGCAGACCTGCAGATCTGCTTCATCCGCGTCGCCGCTCAGCCCCTACCGCCGTCGCGCTCAGTTTGCCGCCGCCTTGGAGTCGCCTTCGTCCGCCGCTGCTGAGGGCGTGCTCGCTCGTCCATCCCCGCCTCGTACACGCCGTCGTCGTTGCAGACCCGAGGTGAGCAGCCTGCGACCCGCGTCCGACCCGCTTCGATTGGTCGGATCGCGTTTCTGGTTATGGGTTTCGCTGGGTTGGGCTGAGTGGTGCTGGGCCTGACCTTGGGTTGGGTCTGGGCTGCACTATTCATGGCCCAGCCCATCTTTTTTAAAAAAGAAAAACATATTTAGATATATGTATTATTAATTAGTCTGATATATATAATTTTGGAAAAAAAATTATATAGTTATTTTGAGTAAATTAATGCCAATTTAAATCTGGTATTTTTTGTTTAAATATAAATATATTTACTTGGTTAAATAATTAAGTTTTGTTTTGGAAACTATTATTAAATTGGAAAAATATATATGTAACTTGAAAATAATTTCTGTAAATTTAATATATATATTATTTCGACTGGAAAATTGTGATTATGGTATATGTATATGAATATGTATTTTGGAAATTAAAGGTAATTATAATTTTGGTGTTGGAAAATATTATTATGTATATTTAGGAAAAAGATAAATACTATATAAATAATTTCTGAAAATTATAAATAGGTTATTATTTTCTGGAAAATTATGATGATTCTTATTTTGGAAATTATAATTATTTAATGGAAAAATATTTTGAAAAGAATTTTAATTAAAGTATGGTACCGAAGTAGTATTCGGATATACGTTCGGATAAATATTTTCGGTAAATGGAAATAATAACGGATAAGAACCGGGATGGGTAATTTCGTAGTTGGTATATTGTGTTTTGTTGCTTGTTGCATTGTTGAGTATTATGTGGTTTGTTTCGGGATGTTTATCCCGGTGCTTATTTGGTATTTTTGGGATGTTTATCCCGTGTTGATTTTCTGTGTTTTCTTTTGGATTAAGTATAAAGGATTACTTAATGAATTGTGATGAGGATGTCGATCCTCGGTATTTTGGTTAGGGATGTCGATCCCTGAGTTTGGGTTTTAATGACGATTATATAATTGTCACGTGGTAAGTAGAGGTACGACCGGATGGTTAGAGACTGTTTTGTGGTGGCCATGATCTGGGTTACTTGATAAGCATGTCTATGCTTGGGATGTCTATCCCGGTTCGTTATTTGGGATGTCTATCCCTGGGTTCTTTTTGATCTGGCACCAGGAACAGGTTGATAACCTGGTACGACCCTAACTTATCCGTGACGGGGCCCGGAAGGATAAAAATTGGATAATTGATTTTATTTGAGTCTTCTTAGTCTTGGACCGATTTTGGGTCGGGTCTTTTGGTTTGGTTGACCTTGAGTAATTTTTAGTGTCCATATTGATCGTCTTTCCATTGTCGTGAGCACTTCGGACTCACCCCTCACCTGCGGGCTTTCATCCCGTAGGATGAGTTACTTTTGGTACAGGTTGATGCATTCCAGACAGGCTGCAGCGTATTCCCTTGGACAGGGCTCGGATCCATAGTTTGCATGTGTCGCATACAGTGTTAGTGAGTTATTTAAGTCTTCCGCTGTACATGTTTTTATTATTATTGGGCCATTGGGCCGTGTTGAGTTTATTTTTGTTGTCATTATTATGGGCTGTCGAGCCTGAGTTATTGCTGTTCACACTGTATGCTTGGGTTTGTTTGGTTGGGTTGTCACAGTTCCGGCTCGTGTTTACTGTGTACGGTAAATTCGGGTCGGGGCGCCTCACTTTGTTTATTTTCACGCATGTTGTCCCTTAACTTACAATTTACCGGGCCACATTGTCCATTTTACCCACTACAGCAGGTCGATTATCGTGGTGCTGACACGTGTTAATGGGGCCCGCAGGCTGCAATCTTTTTATTCTTTCTTTCATTTTCTTTTTTTCCAAATTTGATTTCTAAAACTCCTTTTTAATAAATCGGTTTTATAGTAATAATAAATAAATAAATCATAGAAAACATGTCATTTTTATTTTCTTGTCTTTTATTTTTAAAATTCTGCCCATTTTTTAACCATTTTTCTTTTTAAAAAATTTAATTTCTAAAACCCTATTAAATTAAAAAATTGGTGTTTTATTATTTATTTGCAAAAAAAGTGTAGGGCCTACCCACTAAACAAGGATGAATTACATTTTCTAACCGAATTACATTTATTTTCAAATTGAATTACAATTTTTTTAAATATCTGAATCATTTTTTTTATAGAAAGATCTGGGAAGACCTCTCACAATTTAAAAAAAAATTGAACTTTGTCTCGCAGTCCTCGTTGGCATCGCCCACGCCGCCATCGGCAGCCGCAGTCTCCATCATTGGCTCTGCTTCAGTCGTCGCTGCTGTCATAGATCGGGCTGGTGCTGTGGTGCTGGAGAGAGAGAGCACCGCTGCTGCATACAACCACCGTGGGCGTCTCCGTTGTGGCTTCACCGGAGCACCACCTGCAAACATAATCCGGCGATGAACCCGCCCCTATGTCTTCTATTAATCACCATCGTGGTCGAAGCCACCGTCGCTGCAGTGAGGTGCCATGGCTCGTCCTCTCTCCTTTGTCCACCGTCGCAATGCTTCCGCCAAAGCAACCCCATCTACCGCCGGCTACACCACCAGGCTTCCGTTTCAATTCGTGAGCCACAACCCATGACCCTTCTTCCCACGACAAGATCCGTTGTCACATCCAACACGGCCACCAAGCCGATCGTAGCCCGCCGAAATGACCCTCAGCAACACCGCACGGATCTCGTAACCCCTCCCTGCAACAACGATGGTGGAGTCCTGGTACAATGAGTTTGCAAATTTTTTTTTTATGTTAATGGGTTTTTGTTAATTGCTTTGGGAATTTAGGGGAGGAGTGGTTGGATTGCTTAGGGGTTGTGGATTTGCTTTAGAGCATTGGGCTATTGGGTACTGAAGTTGTGGGAGCTGTGGTGGTTGTGGCGGTTCTACATCGGAGGCTCGGGCTTGAAACTAGCGAGGTTTGCTAACGAGGTGTTGATGGGTTGGAAAAAATCCCACCCAATTTTTTAATTTAATAGGGTTTTAGAAATTAAATTTTTTAAAAAGAAAAATAGTTAAAAAAACGGGCAGAATGTTTAAAATAAAAGACAAGAAAATAAAAATGGCATGTTTTTTATGATTTATTTATTTTTTATTATTATAAAACCAATTTATTAAAATGAAGTTTTAGAAATCAAATTTGGAAAAAAAAAGAAAGAAAGAATAAAAAGATTGCAGGCTGCGGGCCCCATTGACACGTGTCAGCACCACGATAATCGACCTGTTGTAGTGGGTAAAATGGACAATGTAGCCCGGTAAATTGTAAGTTGATGGACAACATGCGTGAAAATAAACGAAGAGGGACAACAAATACGAAATTGACAAAGTGTAAGGGTAGAAAAAACTGTTTACTCCTTAATCGAACGTGCTTTTGCAAACTTTGTCTCAGTGAGGCTTTTGGTCCCAAATTATATAACCCACTCATTTTATGAGCTACATCTCGTGCCGGCATGCTTGTTAACCCCAGACTAGCTTTGGTCCAACCCAATTCAACCGGCAATAGTTCAACCCAATTCTACCTGCTAGAAGCATGAAAGTCCGGTTGTGGTCCAAACTTTACTTCTAAATTGATGGCACAAAGTCGTGTGTTAATTTGCCTGTTGCAAATTCGGAGCCGCATATTCATGGATTTTATATTGTTTATATTATTGATTAACAAACAAAATAAAATAAAGTTAAGCCATCATTAGGTAATAATGTTTTATTTATTTGGCTATAAAAATTAATTAAAAACATAATGATAAATAGCATTTATAATTTACTGTTACAATCTCAACTTAGAGAGAAATAATAGATGAGATATGATACTGTGAATATAATATATATATATATATTTTTTTATTCAAACTCGAGTCCTTTAACCCTGAAGATATCCCAGTACCATCCTAAGTTACCACCTGAGCCACGGCTTATTGGTTTTCAGATTATGATATTTTGGGTGTATACATACATATTTTTCAGTTTCCACTTCTAATTTGGTATACCTATATATAACAATGTATACTTCTATTAAATTAATAATGTATTAATTAATTTGTATACCTTGTAGCTATACATCTATATGCACGTTAAAATTATGCAAGGAAATTTTAGAGAAGCAAGCCATGGAATGGGTAGAGAAGTTGGAGACGAACTACTATCTGAATGAAACGGTGGCGGGGCCTCATTAATTCATGTCCAAAGGATGGTTGGAATTCCAGTCAGTGATGGGGAAGGAAATAAGCTATGTGTTGGGGGTGGGTCTAAGTCTAATGCGCTGGGGCTGTTTCATGAATTTATAGGAGACCACGACGTGAGGAGGATGATTAATTGGACGTTGATCCTCTAGCTAGGGCCTTGGTCCTTCGTGCAACACAAACAAAAATGTCTGCAGAAGAAAATCTATATGATCCATGTGTGGCACAAATAATACGAAATATTTGGACGGAACTTTGCTTTCATACGAGGAAAGAAAAGCAACCGAAAGCGATTCGTTTCCGAAGCAAATTAAATCATGGGACCTTGTTGTCTTCCTAGTTTTAATTTCAGTATCACGAACGCTAGCGACTGTTCTTCAATACTCGTCTCTCCTTATATATACATATTTTTCATATATATGTGTTGATTGTATTAATTTATTGTTGGAACTTGGAAGAGTTCAGAATGTCGTTATTGATTTAAAAGATCATGAAAGGAGGTTGTTTATTGCCAATCCAACTCCAATGAAAATGGAAAGCTGTGGGCATAAAATAGATAGGAGCAGATTTACATAATATATTAAATAATCAAGTTTCATGTGTGTCTGATTTGCATGCACCACTAACCATACCAGCGTATAAACAACCACAAAAACTTAAACAAGGCTAAGGGAGAAGAATATATAGTGGACTTGAACCCCTAACGACAAATTAAGCTGCCTATATAACCCCATCAACAAGATCGAGCTCAAACTCCACCGACTATCTCTTTTGATGGGCAATCTATAAATGCCAATGTAAGTATTCTTGAGCCTTATGGTTTTTCGTAATCTTAAACTGGGGGAACCTCTCTTCAACTTAAACTTTTATCAACAAAAAAAAGTTCTACATATCTCTACCAAAAAAATAATAATTCCATAGCTAGCTGATGGAGATCTCCTCATCAAAGGCTTTCAAGTCTAAAACATAGTTATAATCAAACCTCTTTTAGGTTGAAAGAAAAAAATAAAGTAAAATTGAGTAAACGCCATGTAGCAATGGGCCGGATTGGATGATTAGAAATCTTTTTAGAAAATACATATTTTGGGGGTTTTAAAAATATAGTTATTTATAGACCTTGTTTTTTTATGTCATTATGTTTTAATTAAATATAAGGTTTACTAATGTACACAAATTAAAAAATTAATAGTTAGATGGTTCTAAAAATCGACCACATCAGGGTAACGTCTATCTATACTTTTTTTTTTTTTACTATAACAATCTTTTCACCTTTTTATCCAAACTATATACAAATGTCGGTTGCAAGACACAAATGAAACTGTGTCTGCAAAAGAAAATGCGAGAAAATGTGATCCATGTGGCAGAAAGAATAGGGACACAGAAGAAGTCTCCTTTCATACGAGGGGGAAAGAAACCGACCGAATGCAATTCATTTCGGAAGCAAAACCATGGGAACATGTTTTAATTTCACCGTCACGTCGTACGAGGTAATGATATTGGCCTTAAAACAGTACTAGTACTATTAGACGCGCAAAAAGAAAAAACACGAGAGAAATGCTGACGACTTTTCTTCAACATTTCCCCATCTTTAAAACACGTGTCACGACACTTATCCTAAACAAGGATGGCAAATGTCTATGTTGTTGGTGCGGGATCTGTGGAGGATGGAGATGGGGGAATTGTTGGCTGACGGGGACGGATCATTTTGGCAGGCAAGTCCCTAACTCTAAACCGTTTAACGTGTTAAAAATTTTCCTTTACCACTTCCTTTTATCTGTCTGTCTTCGGTGTCGCTATAAGGACAGTCAAAAGACAAAAGCAACAAGAAGCCATAATATTTGCAAAGGAAGATAAATTTGGGAACTTTCTCTTTGTTTATGATCAAAACCTAATAGATTTTCCTTTGACTTGGTAACAAAATAGGTTGACATCCAGAGATGCACAAATGATTATATCGCCCAAACCCAAAAGTTTTATTAAACTTTGAAGATGGTGTTCACTTAGACTAGGAAAATCAAAAAAAAAAAAAAATCCTCTTTTTTAGGAATAGTCATTACGAAAGAAGAGGAGAAAATCCATTCCCATCTCTCCACCTCTCGTAGAGAAAAGAATCTTGAGACATCTATTTGTATTTTGATACAGAATTATATGATTTATGGTAATTTTTTTTTGTAATTTTCGGTAATTCTCGTTGAATAAAAAAAATTTAGGTAATTTTTTTTTTTTTGAGAAGGAATGTAGGAATGACATTACTTACTAAAAAATTTCAATTTTCAGAGCAATCTACGAACCCGAGGAGATTGAGTATAAAATCAATATAAAATAAAGTTAAAAATTAAATATGAAATTTTAACTTCAAGAATATTAGAAACAGATTAAAAAAAATACCAATTACTGTCATTTAGAAAATAAACAATATTATGTAAATAAAATTCTTACAATATTTATCGTAATAAAAAATAATATTAATTATACTTAACGAATTAGCTAAACAACCAAGAAACTGTGGATAAACCTCGAAAAAAAAAGACAAATTACTAGCTACAGCGGCTACACCTTGCTGCGAGCATGCCTTTGCAAACTTTCTCCATCTCAGTGATCAGGCTTTTGATCCCAAATTATATAACCCAATCATTTTCATAAACAACATCATTTCATACGTGCAAGGTTGTTAAACCCAGACCGTATGTGTTTGGTCCAACCCAACTAAGAAAAGTCCGGTTGTGGGCCAAACTGTACATGTATATTGATGTTAACAAAGTCACTTCACTTGCTTTTTGATAAAAAAACAAAAGTCACGTGTTTCCCACTTGTAAATTCGGATTTATAGAGTTTATATTGACTAACGGGTGACTATGCTATCTTGAAAACTCCCTTTGATTAACAAACAAAACGTAATAACTAATAAAGTTGTCATTATTTTTTCCGCATCCACTCTGTCTAACTAATTCGAAGGGTTGTGGTTGTGCTTGTGCATGATGGACAAGTCTTCAACCAAAGATTTGAACTTTGAGACCCTTGCTTATCATTTAAAGTTTTAATCCAACTCTATACCTAGTAAAATTAAGTCATCGTTGATCAGGTAACGATATTTTATTTATTAGATTGTAATTTTCTTTTATGAATATTAGATTGTAAAATTAATTAGAAGTAAAGTAGTAATAAATACTTGAAAATTTCAGGGTGATATATGTAGTGGCAAATAGCATTTTTCTAAATACTTCCTCCATCTCAAATGTTCTGACGTTTAAGAAATTAGATTTGTTGAAAAAACAAGGTGCCATATCTTGATATTTTAGGTGTAAAAATGAGATTTTCTTTTTCTTTTTCTCGTCTTTTAAACCAATGACTCGTCATTTTTGTTTTCACCCAATGAAAATAATTTAGTCTTAATGTAAATTCTTAAAATCACAAGATTCACAACACTCCTTAATTGAGTTACAGATTCCTTCCAATGCAAAAACTTTTGGAAATTAGGAAATAATATTTATAATTTATTGTTAGTTAGAATGAGAAATAAGCCTGTAGATCATCAGTACTCTAGATGAGGTTTTGGGTTGGGGTGCCAATTGCAATGTCAATAGTATCAAAAAGAACATAAAAGGAAATAATAAATGAGATATAATTTTAAATTAAAAATCAATAAAAAAATAAAACTATAATTATTTATGTTGAAAGGTATGTTTATGTGTACGAATCCAATTAGTCCACGACAAAATTAGATTGGTGTGACTGCGAGTCCGCGATGCAACTTTTTAAAGAAGGCACAATAACTTAACAAATTGTACAGAAACTGTACAAGCCAGTGTCACTATGGAGCATTTCCCCGACTCCTATATATAAATGAAAGCATCATCGTTCTCAGGAATTCACAGAACACTGAATCACATGAAAAGTCATCCTCTCTTTCTTTCTCCACTGCCACTTGAATAACTTAAGACTTCCCAGAATGAATTGCACAACAAGAAACACATTCTTGAATGTCCAATCCCAATATTTATGTCCTGCCCACGCTCATGACCTCACAGCAAATAGAGAAAAAATATGCAACGTACGCATAGTCTGTGCAAGGGTTCAAACTCAGGAACCCATGACCGCCACGGACACTTCCAGGTCCAAACCCGTGCTAGTTAAAAGGCCAATAGTTCCAGTTAAAAAGTTGGAATTCGGGCAGCCTGGATGGGATGATTATGTCCTACCCAGGCAAGGAAAATTCGGGCGGTATGGGGGCAAATATGTCCCAGAGACGCTCATAGCTAGCTTGAACAAGCTAGAAGTTGAATTCCACCGTGTTCTACAGGATCCTCAGTTTCAGGTTTAGGCCGTGTGTCCTTAATGTCTTTGTTCCAAATTTTGCCATTTTATCGCTACTGTTCCTTTCATTTTATTGGAGCATCCTATAATTATTGTAATCAAGCCTTCACCAACTTAAGTTTTATTCTGTTTTTTAATATAATGATATTTATGGCTCCGTTGTTGGGGGTGCAGGAGGAGCTTGCAACCAGCTTGAGAGACTACGTGGGAAGGGAAACGCCACTGTATTTTGCGGAGAGGCTGACGGAACATTACAAGAACGAACATGGGAAGGGACCCCATATCTACCTCAAGAGGGAGGATCTCGGCCACTGTGGAGCTCACAAGATGAACAACGCTATCGGACAAGCAATGATTGCCAAGCGGATGGGCCTTAAGCACGTCGTGGCGGCCACCGGCGCCGGGCAGCACGGCGTCGCAACTGCCGCTGCATGCGCCAAGCTTTCGTTAGAGTGTACTATCGTGATGGGTAGCATTGATACTCGGAAACAATCCTCAAACGTTCGCCTGATGAAGCTACTTGGAGCTCAGGTCTATTCCTTTCTGATTTTGTTTCTGCTGGGTACAACTTGGTCTCGAGACCGTCAACCTTAATCACTTCTAGTACCACTTGAGTTATATACAGCTTATTGGTTTTCTGATTAATTATGACAGTTTGTCATACGTACATATTCTTCATTTCTTTCACTATTAATTTGGTATACCTATGTATAAAAAAGTTTATACATCTATAGATGTAGTTAATAATGTATTAATTTGTATTGTATCCACCTTGTATATGCAGGTTAAAACTGTGGAAGGAAATTTTAAGGAAGCAAGCTCAGAAGCAATCCGGGAATGGGTAGGGAAGTTGGAGACGAGCTATCTTCTGAGTGGAACGGTGGTGGGGCCTCATCCATGTCCGAGGATGGTCCGGGAATTCCAGTCGGTGATAGGGAAGGAAACAAGGAGGCAAGCAATGGAGAAATGGGGGGGCAAGCCCGATGTGTTGGTTGCTTGTGTGGGGGGTGGCTCTAATGCGCTTGGGCTGTTTCATGAATTTATTGAAGACCAAGAAGTGAGGATGATTGGAGTTGAGGCTGCAGGTTTTGGCCTGGATA
This sequence comes from Turnera subulata, assembly GCA_028386065.3. Taxonomy (NCBI): domain Eukaryota; kingdom Viridiplantae; phylum Streptophyta; class Magnoliopsida; order Malpighiales; family Passifloraceae; genus Turnera; species Turnera subulata. The sequence goes on along the minus strand of JAKUCV010003501.1, from coordinate 347,726 downwards.
GTGGAAAGCATGCTGCTACTCTGGCCCGAGGAGAAGTAGGTGTTTACCATGGAGCCATGAGCTATTTGTTGCAGGATGAGGAAGGACAGATCCTAGGCCCTCATTCAATTGGTGTAGGGTACGTATAAAACCATCTAATCCCATTTCTTGGTTATCTATTAATTAGAGGACAGCAATTTTAACAAGAGAAGAGAAAAAAAAAATATATATATATAGCAGCAGAAGTCCATAATATCATACATTCAACTCCTTATAAGAAAATTAATGCTATAATATGACCCCTGAAATTAACAAATTTTTCTCAATGCACTACAGGCTGGAATATCCGGGTGTTGGCCCAGAACTGAGCTTTCTCAAAGACACGGGACGAGCAGAGTTTCACTCTGCCACAGACAGCGAAGCTGTAGCAGGTGTGCATCCAAGGCAGTAGGCCAGTAGTCATTTTGTGTACCAAATGTCCTGTTAGAATATTATCATTTTTTTTCTCTCTTTCTTTTTTTTTTAGAGAAAGGAAAAGCATTGATTTTCATTTCCACTAATTTTGCTTTCTCTGCTTACCATAGCTTACATTTTATATATATATGTATATATATTTCCTCCTAATTTGTGGAGAAAGAAAAACGAAATTTAATTTGAATTTCCACTAACTTTGCTCTCCCTCCTTTAATTTTCCAGCTTATAAACAGCTATGCAGATTAGAAGGAATAGTTCCAGCGCTGGAGGCTTCTCATGCATTGGCAATTCTGGAAAAACTGTGTCCTACATTAACTGATGGTGCCAAAGTCGTTGTTAGTTGCAGTGGTCGTGGTGATAAAGATGCCGCCACTGTTTTTGGCTTTAAACAGGATTAGTTTTCATGGGCCAACTAGGATCTCAGCTTCCCACCTTGATTGTATATATAGATCATCATGTCCAAATTAATAGTACCAAATGAGGAAAGATTTGAATAATCGTTGAAGTGATTAATCTTATGTTGTTGAAATCAAGCGTATTGCTTAAATAGTTTACTCTGTGGTTACATTAAGTGCATGGAATCTTTATACCTAAGATATTCCCAACCTTGCAAACATAGACCCAGATTTTAAAATTTTGGAGCACTGAAAGTTTCATTGTCAGCTTTCCAACGACATGATTATGTAGCGATAATGACAGAGTTAAACTAGTTCAGGATATAATGGAGAAATTTATTAAGACTAAAAACACCACTTGAAATTGTAGTTGGATGTCGGGATCAAGAAAATGAGTGTTAATTGTGCAGCTACAGTTGGACGTACACGTACTCAAATCTTGATCTATTCGAGCTGTGTCACAAGATTCAGAGTGTATAGTAAACATCCCTTATTCTCATCTTATATACACTTTCACCGGCTACGAAAGAGAAATTTTCAAATAAAGAGGGAGGGGGGAGGGGGTTGGGAAACCACAGGAAAAAGGTGCAGCAATATTTTGCTTCTTGGCCTTTCCTTATCACCTTTTTGTTGCCTAAAAATTAACACCAGTTGAAAACATGGGTCCTTTTACTTACTTTTGGGGTGGTTTTTTCGTGTTTTCTAGGGAAGTTTCAACTTTTTGGTGAATGAAGAAGAAACATAAATTATGTTATGAATTCCTGTAAAAAAAAAACGAGCACCATAGAGGCATCACTTAGCAAGGAAGCTATGCAAAAATCAAGGGGATCATCTAGCGGTATAAGTTCATTTCCCTGAAAGACATTTCATTGTCCAGGGTCACCCCAAGAGGTCTCTATTATTCTCTTAATATACTAAGCTATCAAAGTAGTGGGTGTTGAGGGGATTGGGCTCCTCTCCAGTTGGGGGGTAACAGGAGACATCCTGTTAAGTCAATCTCAACCATTAGATTAAATCTAATGGTTCTTAATTTATCCTTCCAACACTGCATTTATTTCTCTTCTTTTCTTTTTGTTTCTTTCCTTTATCTGATAACATAAACAAAACAACTCATTTATTTTTTTTCTTTTTTCACAAATGCTTATGCATGTGTGAAAAAAGAAAAAAATTAAATGAGTTGTTTTGTTTATGTCATCGGTTAAAGGAAAGAAACAACAAGGAAAGAAGAGAAATAAATGCCATGTTGAAAGGATATATTAAGAACCATTAGATTTAATTTAATGGTTGAGATTGACTTAACAGGATGTCTCCTGTTACCCCAACTGGAGAGGAGCCCAATCCGTGTTGAGGAGAAGACCAGACGACATCAAGATTATCCGTTTCTATGATCAAGTGGCTGATATCAAGGCTCGAATGCATGCTTCACAATGCATGAATACGCTCCAAAGTTCTGCTAGATGTTTTATTAATTGTAAACGCCATAAGCATTTCATTTCATAACTTAGTACAATAAAATGTATAAAACAAGGGAAGCCTAGAAATATTTAAATCTAACACAATAGATTAGAAATAGATTAAAAATTCAGATGAGCAAACAACAATATTCATTACGCATTAAAGTGGTAAGTTCGACAGAAAATGTCTTAAGTGGTAAGAAAGTTAGCTTTCATGATTTATGGTCATCCGTCCCTAGAAATGGATTAAGGGCTTCCTCCATATGGCCTACGTTCGTATAGCTCCTTCTACCATAGAAAAAGAGATGGCAATTTACTACAATTTTTTTCTTTTTGGGTACATACTACAAACTTTTTTTTAATTAGCATTATCATGGTCAAGGTAATTATAATTCTGGTGCAGAATTCACAAAATAAATCATGTCAAATGTTTATGAGGTGGCATGCTTACTAATAATATCATAAGGTTATCTTTATTTTTCTTATTTTTAAATATTGATTATGTTAGGCCTTTTCACATGCAATGAACGCCATATGATTTACCATCCGCACAATTAATACGAAATGGCATCTCTTCGTACGAGGGAATAAAGCGACCGAAAGCGATTACTTTCGAACCTTGCTGTCCTAAAATACCCACAGATGATCTGTGGAGTACTTATTTTCTTGTAGGTAACTGTATTAAAGTCAGTGTTGATGGAAGTGCTCAATGCAATCCAGGAATTGCGGGTGCCGGAGGTTTGTTTTGGATCACTGCAGTGGGGGTTGGCTAGTGGGATTTTCTGCTTGGGTCGGTCATACGATCGGCACCTGTTGGGTATGGTTTGGTCTTGACTTGGGAGAGTGGGTTTCGTCATGTTATTGTGGTGAGTGACTCTCAAGTGGCCACCTCTCTCATTCTCTATATCTGGTTGTTCTCCAATCCATCCCTGCATTCTTTACTTCGGGACTTGGAGAACTTACGTCCCGTTCTTGGTCGTGTACGCTCGTCCATATTCTTGGGGAAGCTAACTTCTGCGGGGATCTACTTGCAAAATATGGGTGCCTCCCAGTTGGATAAAATTCAAGTTCTGGCCGTCGACTCCCCACCGGGATTGTTGCTGCTGTTGCATGCTCATCTTTGTAGTGTTTGTTGCCACTTTGAGGGCCAAGTTTATTTTATTTTGTTTATTTGTTTCCCATGTACAAAAAAAAAAAAAATCAGAATCGAATTAGTCTTCAATCCCTTGTTTTTGCTATCCTTAAGAAATTCTTCAAGTACCTTAATAATTCCCGAACAGCATCCATATGGTCTACTTGTGGTACTCTACCACTTAAATGAATAATGAATGAAAGGTGTAATTTATAACCAAACTTTTGTATTATGGTCATGGAGCAGAATTCAACAAATTAAAAATCATGTCAAATTTAGGTACCGAAAAGAAAAAAAGAATCATGTCAACGTGGTTGCACGAAGGCCCCAAGACCATAGACGACGGACAAAAAATATCTGCAGAAAAACATATGATCGATCCATGTCACAGAAATAATGCGAGATATCTGAAGGAAGCTCCAAACATATGATGCATGCTTTGCATCAAGAAAAACATATAACATATGATTCAATGCATGCCACAGAAATAAAACGACCGAAAGCGATTCATTACCGAACCTTCTGGTGTCCTGTTTTTAATTTCAAGAGGTAAAGCTGTCCCGTGGTCCTTAGGAGTTAACGATACAGACTACAGAGGACACTGAAAAAAGTGAAAAAAAAAAAAAATCCTCTGGCTGATGGGGAAAAGACACATGTGGCCTGTGTAGTCCTTTCTCTTTTCGTTTCAGATATGGTTCATTTTGAGTCACCACAACGTTAAAAAAGGGAAAGGAACCATGTTCTGACTTCTGAGGTTTCCCTAAGGCCATGTTGGTTATTGTTATTTGTTGTTGTTTTACGTTGTTCGTTTCTATTTTTATAATAAAACTTAAAATATGTTTGGATTTCTTTTTTGTCAACAAAACAAACTATTTGGTTACTGATATGCAGGTTGATACGGATATTAATATAGTTCCTATTTTGTTAACCTTCTTATCTATATCCTCACAGCATTCAAATATTCTTACCCTCATCGACCCCCATGTGTCACAATATTGGTCCATTCATATGTCTACTTTGTAGTTTCTTCATGTTTTCTAGGAAAGCTTAAAAAAAGAAAAATTGGAAATCATAAAAAGTATGCTTACTATTCAAGGACTTTTCTTTTTTTGCCGAGTTTACTATTCAACACTTTCAAGTTAGTTTTCGAGGGTTCTAAGTTTTTACTTCTTTATAGAAAAATAGAAATTAGAATGAATAAGTTTTTCTAGCTTCCTTAGGCATAATAACTCTCCTTAAGACTTATCTGAATTTTTCATTCACGGATTATTTATCCTTACATAAAGCTACGATATCACTATTTAATTAAAAACTACTTAGATTTTTTTTTTGTTTCCATCCGGTATCTGGATCTGGAGCCTTGCCCCAATTATGCCGGATTCCACCCGATTAAAAACCACTTTGTTATTCATCGCCTTATGTACACAAAATTATTTTATGCTGTCCAAACCACTTTGACGAAGTAGTCCTTGAGTTTCTTTTGGTTTTTCAATTCCCAGACTGTCTTCTTTTCTTTTTATTCCCCAGATAGATTACGCAGTTTCGAATGGCAAGTCTTTCTCTCACATAGTATTAAAAGTCATATATATTTTTCTTGCTAATTAATAAAGAACCTAAAAAGAGGAACCCGTTGTCACACATTAAATATCATATTAGAAATGGTAAAACAGGGCACCACCATTGTAAAAATGGACCGACAGACTGCTCCTGATGAGCTACGAGAATCTCATGTTATCTATCTGCAGACCGCTCGTGATGCACTGACCACAACGCGCAAGACAACAATTGGAAGAGTCCCAAAATTAATTGTGATTGCATCTTTACATGCATCGTAAGATTCCGATACTTATAACTGTAGCAAATAGTAAGAACTTCTCCCGCTGTTGGCAGATTTAGGCAGAGTTTCTATATTCATATTGCAAGTAAAGAAAGAAAAAAAAAAAAAGGCACCAAATGGGTGAATTTGATCAAACAATAAATTTATTCAATCACCAAATGAAACAAATACATAACAATGTTCCCACTGAACAAAAGTGCTTCAGTAACTCTTCCACACCGTGATAGTCTCGCAACAAAATCAGATTATTACATAGTGCAAAAGGAAAAAGGAGGTGAAAGGCAAAACTCCAAGTGCAAATGACCAGCGTTTAATGCCAAGAAACCAGTCCTTCAGATGGATAATAAATGAGCAGGAGGTCTTTAAACCTGTGCTTGAAAATAATTGCCGCCCCTGCAGTGCATAACATAAGGAAAAAGAAAAAAAAAAATACAGCAGAAGCCAGCAGAGTAGAAGCCTCTGCAGGGAGGTAAAATCTACATAAAATCCTACAGTACTACTGGAGGGTTAGATGCTATAGTTTGCCATTTTTAAGCAACTGTAAAGCACCTGGCAAGAACTCAAATATTTATGGTTTTGGCAAAAGATAAGTCTGGAATATCCGAATGGATGTTAGAAAGATAAAGAGTTGTAAACCTTTTGCCGCATCATTTCAAATGGTACAAGTCCTGACTATACATGTACAAGATATTGGCAAAGAAGCCAATGTATTCCAAGCTCCAAGAATACTGTAAGAAAAAGTTAATAGCATACCACTAGAAACAAAGATTCACATAACCTACGGAAGACAGAAGCCTATCTAATAAAGCTAACTCCGAAGTCGTTTTCTGTGACTACCCTCTTTAACATTACCCTGCAACAAACCAAATTAACAAATCAATTGCAGTCCATTAGCATGCCGTCAAAATAAAATCTCAACTGCAGGGTTAATATTACAGTTTTCTTTGTTTTCCCTTCAAAACTGAACAGCCAAACATTTCAAGCAATTAAGCATATAATATACATATTATCATTACTGAACCTGCATTTTCACTACATAAAACCACATCTCTCAAGCCCTAGAAAAAAAAACCAATATCAATTTGTAAAAAATTACACTACCACTCCTTAAAAGTCCTGTTACCCAGACTCAATACCCAATACAAAGTACAAACACTACTTTGAAATCCCACATCAATAAGATTTGATGTAGTCAGCATGAATATATAAAGCTGAAACTAGAAGTCGTATGTTTTTGGTTTACATGGTGTGACTGGGACTTGAACTCAAGACCTCAAGTTCTAGCCCATAGTCCAAAGTTGATTACTAGTCCAGTGGTGTGAAACATTGACAGTCAATCCCATACGACATTACACTCAAGAACGTCTACAATTAGAATTGGGTATGCATTTAGCAAAGAAATTTCCCGTCACTAAGTCCTCAGAGGAGTACGATTAACATTTTTAGGGATCACATCTTTCAAACTAAATCATGGCATTATTTATTATAACCAAGACATTTTGATTCAGACAGTCCATCCTATAAGACCTGATTAAGAAAAGCACTGACACTCGAGAATGTCTAGTATTAGAATTGGTAATGCTCTTCGCAACAAAATTTGTTATCACTAAATCTTTTGTGTGATTAACATTTTTGGGCATCACATCTCCCAAACTAAATCATAATAATATTTTTTGATAACAAGAACAAAGACATATTTATTCAGACAAATACATAGAGATGGAGGTAGAAATGCATACCCCTTCACCCTGTCCATTATCTTCAGGGGTTACTGCACTAGTGTCAGACCTGCATTTAGCATGAACAATCGGACCTAGTTGAGACCCATCCATGCCAGCTGTTGATCCATTGGGCGCATTCAGATATACAGCCCCTTTATACATCCATTCTTCAGTTTCATCACTGTAGAAATCATCAAAAGGTTCTCCACATAATGCACATGTACTCTGCTCTTCATCAGCAGGTACAGCCATTTCCTCATCATCTTTCTTCTCAACGATAGTCTCGGCAGGCAAAAACCCAGGAACTGCATCCGTCCCTAATGCCTCTGCACCAGTGAGCCACATAGAGGCACTTACAAACCACTTGCGGGAAGATTTCTGCTTACGATTCTTAGACATTCGGTTCCTTGTCACATGCCAATCCATGTGACTGCTGTGCTCTTCTTGACACTTGAATCGAAGGCCACATGTCGTGCACTGTCTTGGGAGTTCAGCATATAAAGCACGTATTGCAGATTCGTATCGCACCTTAAGGAGGTCAGCATTAAACTCGAGTCCCACAGAATCCTACATAAAAAGCAACTTGGTTGAGATGAATGCTAACATTGCATTTATTTACTAAGTACAGGGTTGGTGTTATTGTGTAATTGAATGGAATTACCTGTACAGGTGCTTGGTTTGACAATGAGATCAAACCTTGAGCCATGAGAGAACCAATCAAATCTGAAAATTGACCTGACGCAGGTGTGGAGATAACTGGTGGAGCATTCTGAGGGATGTTGGGCATCACTTGAGAAACAGGAGGAGGACCAGGAGGCAAAGGTGGCCGAACCCCCATGTGCGGATGCAAGGTGTTTGAAACATTATTGTGTGGCAAGGGTGGTTGTAAAACAGGTATTGTGTTGGCGGGAACCATACTCAATGAACCACTATGAGCTTGTGAGGGGTATCCATGGTTCAATGGGGGTGCTAGTTGAGGTTGCACAGAACCCACTTCAGGAGGCATGAGGCTGTCCCGTGCCTCATGAGATGAAAAAAATTGTGGCTGAAAAGAATTAACTTGTACTTGGTTGGGCTGATTCTGAGGAGCATGCTGGTTTGGCAATGGTGGTTGTTTTGCCAAACTCAGCTCTTTGCTCTCAAACCTATTAAACTGTTGTTCCGACAAGAAAGATGACTTATTCATACTTTGATTGAAGACGGCACTACCAGTATTTGCATCAAATTGGCTTCTACTCTTCTGCAGCGGAAAACTAGGATGTGAAGGAGGTGGATAAGATTTATGTACATTAACTGGAGGCCAAACCCGTGTTGGTGATGGTACAACACCTAATCTGGGAGCCGAATTATCGAAATCAATACTGGAACTAATCCGTGATGCATTACTAGGTGGCCTGACAAGTTTAGAATCAATCTCTGGAAACTTTTCCGCAAGAGTCAAATTCTCACCACCTGAAGAGGATACGCCACTTCCAGAAAAGGGCATCTGGAAATCCCTCTCTCTTCCTTTAGCATTGGGGACATGTGCAGATTGAGGGAAGCGATGCAACTTCCAAGCCTCTTGAGGATAGTGAGAAGCCACACCTGGAGTTTTCTCATTTTGGAACCTATGTATACCGCCTGTAAATCCACGACCAGACTGCAATAAATGGAAGATAAACATTTTGAGAAGCCCAGAAAAGTAGAGGAAAATTTAATATAGAAAGACCTCAAAAATTTCTTAATCAAATCTAATTGTTAAAAAGAAAGACCAAAAAAAATCTCCAGCTGCCGGAAGATGATAAAAAGTATAAACATTTTCTATATAAATAAAAAAAAACCATAACAGCATGAATGTTCCTCAGGAAAAAAAAATCAGGAAGGATAACCTTCAAACAGGCTTAAGCTGGCAGAGAAAAGAAAAGACAACAAGAGACAAAAATCTCCTGTCAGAGATCCACCAGTGAAATCAATAGAAAACAGATGCTGGAGAAAGGCTTAAGAAAACATACGTCATGAATTGGAACAGCATCTTCAGCAATACCAGAGGACTCGTCCACAACTGGCAGCTGTGACTGACTAGACAGATTGCTTCTGATATCAGATTCCAATCGCCTAGCACCTAGCCTCGCATAGCTAGGCCTCACACCAGCATTAAAAGGAGGGACCGATGATGGCAAGTAATCACTACTCCTACCGTGGTCAACTAAAGTAGGGCTCATATCTTCCCAATCAAATTCTTCCTCTTCGGTATTCTGCCATGATCTTGGAGCCACTTTACTGTGCCCTCCATTTACACCCAGGCGTTCAACCTGGGTTTCATTATTAGGAACTCTCTTCCCTTTATCCTCTCCATACGCATCTATTAAAGCTCTCGGTGTTTGATGTTCGTGCCCATTTCCAAGGCCATAAGCAATAGATGCCTCAAACCTGCCACGCTTATCACCAGCATATTGTGTTCTTCTCCATTCATTTTTGTCTTCGCTTCTGATGTGTCCATAGTCAGATATTGGATGAGATGAGCTCAGCCCTTCAATAAACCTTTGTGGAGAGATTCCTGCTCGCAAGTCACCAGCTTCAGAAGATAAAGGCCTCTCGGCAACCATTGTTGAAGGAGACATGGGCCTTCCAAGCCTAGAAGCAGAAGAAGGATGCAGTTTATTAGCCCCAGAGAGAGATGTCCGACCCATACCACCCATCGTGTTTAATCTTTGAGTTCCAACCTGCAAGGATCTCACCACTGTTTGATCAGAATCATATCCAATGGTAGGTTTTTGTCCACATCTCTTTAGATTAGAAGAAAAAACCAAGGAAACCATGTATAGCACCACATGCGTGCTTATAAACTCTACAAAAAGACTTATACCTATTCTTCATCGACAATGCGATATGAAACCAGGATACCAAATTTAAGCATTCACTCCCTTGACATAAGGGTAAAAAACATATGCACTTTGGGTTGAACAAGAAAATCCCAATATGCAAAAAAGTTAACAGAGAAAAATTTTCTACAAGTAGGGTTTGGTTGGTTAGTTATTAAACTACAGTTTTCTCCTTCGTAAGATTGCCAGGTGAGCTCAACAATTAGGAGAAAAGATTTCTTTATAAATAAGAAAAACAGTGTCAACAAGTAGTCCACTATACCAACCATCTTAGGGCCAGCCAAACGTCAACACCAAAAGCGTTGCAAAAAAAAGAACAAACAAGGATTTCAAGTATTTGCCATGTTATCGAGAGCCAAGAGTCTGTTCTAAGGTTATATATGATTTACATAAATACATTGAAGTAAGACATTGTCACGAAACGCACATGCATTTTTTTGAATCTGAGAGTTAAACTGGCATACCCAATGATCAAAGGACCACTTCATATTTTTTATGTTTCTTTATACTATCTTAATCTCCAAAACAAAATATGCAGCAATTGTTAACGTCACCAGGGCATTACTCCCACTAATTGGTCCACAAAAACATCAACAGGTTGAGAACCAGAATCACAGCTTAATTGACTAAAAAGATTGCCTTTTGCGATGTAAACCAGAGTTGTCCAACAAAGAGGGCTATAACAGGTATTATGGGAACTGGCATGCTTAGTGCTAAGCACAGCCATATACAATCTCATTTAGTTGCTTCAAATACAAGCTAAAGCCTAGACTCTACAAAGATCAAAGACAAGCGTCATCGAAAACCTACATTATCACTGTCCAACTGTCGCAAGTACTTTGGATTGACATGTATGCCATGGGTCGGTCTTGGTGACTCGGTAGCCCTCAACCCAGAAGACTGATTATCAACTCTCGGAGAAAACTGCAGCTGATTCTCAATCTTCCGAAGCACAGAAGGTGGAAACACAGTGGACCACGTGCCAAAAAGATGGCGCATTGAAGCGTACATGCTTGGATGAACTTGCTTGTAGGCTTCACAAAAAACCTGTGCACACAGTAAGAGTCGTAAAATCCTCCAAACCGACAAAAAAACTGCAAAGGGGTAAAGAGAATACACCATTCCACTCACCTCAGGCAAACGGGAAGAGAAGTGCCTGACGTATTCGCGACCAATATTTTTCACTATACTGTCCAATAAATACAATGAAGGCAATTTCTGCTCCACCGGGACCTGAGACCCGCACAAAAAAAAAAAAAAAAGCACAACAATCACACAGCCGCAGAGAGGTAAAACGCAAAACCACAAAGCCGAGATATATGAGCACTCAAGAATTAACCTCGATAATGCGGGCGCAGATGGCGTCAGCAATGCCTTCGCCATGCTGCCGCTGCTCGCCGGCGATGATGGTCAAATCGGTGATGATAGGCTTCGAATTGAAGGTGAGCTCGCCGAGGAGAAGTTCGTAAATTTGCACCACGTCATCCGTGGAGAGTGCCGACTCCAAACCGTTGTTCTCGTCCCCGGCTTCTTCTTCGCGCTGCTTCAGCAGCGCCCTGAACCGTTCCAGTATCGGGGGCGGGGGCTTCTGCTGCGACGAGGGGGTGGAGGAGGAGAGGAGGTCGGCGTTGGGCGACGGCATGAGCACCGCCTTGGTCCTAGGGTTTTGAAGCTTCGCTGCTTCCATGAACGTTCAGCGAATGGGAATTAGGTGTTTGGACAACCATGAGAAAGAAAGCGGGGGATCACGAAATTTAGGGTTTTAAATTGAGAAGCATCGAAAGAGCAGGATTTTTGAGAGGGAGAGTATAAACGGAAAATTGTGTGATCTTTCGGGCTGCTGTTTTTTCGTGAGAAGATTGATTTCTATTAATGGGTGTGAAATCAACGGCTACGAATAGGAGTATCTTCCATACAAGTCTGGTGACGTGGAGGCGGATAACATACTTATACGCCCCTCTTTAGTGTTACCGACCGCATGGGATTGGTGTAATAATAAATAATAAAACGCCGTCTTTTGCCCCCAAAAAATAATATAATAAAATAATTGACGGCCAGGATTTGATCTTTCTAGTGGTCGATTTAATTTTTTTTTTTTTTTTGGAGAAAAAGATTATGCCTCACGGGCTTAGGTCGATTTAAATTTTTAAGTAGAAAGGAGGAGCGATAAGCAGATTCGAAAAACCCTAAACGACGGTAACGAAGTTTGGGGGTAAACCCTAAAGCTATGAAGACCATCTCCGGCGAAATCCATAAATCAACTCCGGCCTCCATCGGCGAAGCCGCCGCTTTCCTCTCCAAGTTCGTCTCCTCCGATACCGGAGCGTCCGAGGCCGTCAACGCGTACCTCCGACGCGCCAACTCAGCCTTGGACGAATTAGTTCGCCTCCACTCGAGGAACGACAGCAGGAAGCAAAGGCACCGGCACCGGCACCGAGAGCCCGAGGTGGAGAATGTCCCGACTCGGAGCGTGGAGGTGAGTCAGGGCCCCGTCCAGACCGAGTTGACTCAAGGACCGCCGGAGACCGAGAGAAGCAGTTATGAAGAAGGCGAGGGTGGAACGGGGGTGAAGGAAGAGCAGGTTAATTTCGAGGAGGAGGCTGAGAACAGGAGGAGGAAGAAGGAGAAGAGCAAGAACAAGAAGCACAAGGAGGAGGGTGACTCTGGTGATATCGGGGTTGATGGTGGGGGTAAAATTGGGAAGAAAGGACACGACGTCCAAGGAGAGGAGAGTGGGAGGAAGAAGCATAAAAACAAGAAGAGAGATACGGGCAGTGTCAATAATTACGATGAAAATAGGGGTGATTCAGTCGAGAGAAAGGGTTTGGTCAAAACAGAAGTGAAGGAAGAAGTGAAGGAAGAGGAAATGGAGGAGGAAAAGAGTCGGGGTAAAATGGGGATTCTCGGTGAGGAAAATGGAGAAAGGGATAAGAAGGAGAAGAAGAAGAAGAGAAAGACTAGAGAGGTGGAGGAGGAAAGTGGGAGGACTAATGGACAGAAGGAGGAGGAAAATGGAAGGACTGATGGACAAAAAGAGGAGGAAGAACGGAAAAGTAGGAAGGAGAAGAAGGGGAAGACTAGAGATGTGGAGGAGGAAAGTGGAAGGACTGATGGACAAAAAGAGGAGGAAGAACGGAAAAGTAAGAAGGAGAAGAAGGGGAAGACTAGAGGGGTGGAGGAAGAGAATGGAAGGAGTGATGGACAAAAAGAGGAGGGAGAACGGAAAAGTAAGAAGGAGAAGAAGAAGAAGAGGCGGGAAGAAGATGTGGATAACTGACCAAGGGAGAAAGTTGATGATTCTATGACAATTTTGTTCTTGTGGCTGTTTGAAGCAATTAGGAGACTCAAGGTGGTCTTTTTTCCCCCTATTTTGGAACCTTCATTTTTGTAGGATGGTAACATTTTGGTGTATTTTATTATCGAAGATGATTTAATGATTACAGTGAAGATTGCATGGTATCTAAGTTTTCGATATGTTCGTTCAATGTTGTTGTTTTATGACGATTGATGAGAATTTATGCAACTGGGTTTCAATATTATGTTGGTTTATCTGTTCAGCGAATGCGATACTGTGAATTGCTACAGTAAAGGTGAATGGTAAGAGTGTTTGCTTTCTTATTTGGTGCAATTATGCACTAGATATGTTGAAAGTTGGGGATGAATTAAGCATGAGATTTTAAATTTCTGATGCAATATTAAGCAGGGTTCACCGTGTTGATGTAAGCTTCTTCATCTGAATTGGAACTTTGGTGTATCCTTCTTTCAACGGCATTGGCATTTTGTAGGCTCTTAAAGTAGAGTTATATTATTTTCTGCATTTTCTGATTGTGTGGGTTTCTTGGTGCTTGGAAAATGTGGAATATTAGTTGTGAACAAAGTTGAGAACTGGCTTTAGTTCCATATTGGTACACAGCTAACAGTTGACAGATCTCGTCAGTTTTGGTGCATAGATGTTTAGATGGCGCTTGGCCATACACTCCTGTGCTGGTATCCTCAGATGTTACTGTATGGGACTTTTATTAAGGGAGGTGTCTGGGTTTGTGCAATTTGATGAGGTTGATTATTGAAGACTGTGTTCTGTTTCACGTTTCTCATGTTTCAATGCCTTTTGGATTTTTATTTGTTCTTGGGTTTTGGTGGCAAATATGAGATGGTTTAGAGTGAAAAGGTATGTCAGCAAAATGTCATTGTTGTGAGCATTTTGAGCTTTCATTCGTACAATCTTTTCACTTCTCTGTTCTTTTATGCCAAAAAAAAGGTCTTCTGTTTGGTTGCATGTAACCAAACCTTGTTGCAAGCTACGACTTTTTAAATTGTAGATCATGGCTGGAGGTTGATTCCTGATACTCCAAATGTCCATGACGATTCTTAACTTAAGTTTCCACTAAATTGCTGTTCAAGTATGGTCTTGTGTGTGAATCAGTGTTTTATTAAATCAATAAGAACAATGCATGTATGTACCCTTCTCATTAATGCCAGAAGAGGCTGCGAAGGGAAGAGATAAAAAATCAGGGAATGGGATGGGAACAATCTGATGACGTTTCTTGGCATTTTCTTGCCGTTTGTCCGATTAGACATGCTGTCAGGATTAGCATACTGTGACAGATGATAATAGCTGTGCAGGGTGTCTCCCCCAATTGTCTTTGAAGAAAACTTGAAACTGATAGCAGGAAGTTCTTTTTCCAGTTCTGCGGAGAGAAATTCTCCCTCACATGTGATGCTTTCTTTTATGCACCATGCATTGCCGTAAACTTTCAGAGTTGACTGTTGAGTTCTGTGAACGGGTCGGGTCATGTAAGTTGCCTCACTATGTATTGAGTGACTCAGGATTAATCTCTGTCCAACTTTGATCTGCACTCGTTAAATTGGATGTTTTACCAACTGCACATACTTCATATACATCTCCAAATTTCGAATTACAGTTAGATGCTTAAGAGACCTTGCCCTTCACTATTAAGTGGTCTTTTCACTATCTGTACTAAGATAAAGGGTGTCACCTTGATTGGGGGGTGTATATTGTTATCCTGATTGCGAATTGCCAATGTCAATGAGTCCAGATTTTCATCATTTTATCCATAAATGACTATTAAACACTGCACTGCAGCTTCTCAATGCAACTTGAATTGTCGTAAATTAACCGGAGCAAAATTTATCAATAGGGGACAGATATTGACAGCACCAATTAAAATTGATGGATGACAAAATGAAAATGACGGATAAAATAAACTTGCCCCCATGCAGGATCGAACTACAGACCTTCAGTTTACAAGACTGACGCTCTACCACTGAGCTATAGGGGCTCTTGTTTTCATGAATTCCCATGCCATTACTAAAGCTTCAAATTACTTTTTAGAATATCGAAGGAAAATTTATTAGCCCTATGAATTTAAGAGGAGCATTATAATAGAAGTTTTTCTTTGTCCTGTAAAAGTAAAACCTGCCTTAGTTATACTAACTTCAGTTGTATTCAGCCTGTGGATGATAGAACTCTGCGATTTTATCCCATGCGAATTGGACTAAAGTCCTTCCTAGTCCCTCGTTTTGGTCCCTCAAGAAAGAAACGAGTACCGGGCGGTCTTGACGTGAAACGCAAAAGTGACAAGAAAAGAAAAAACAAACTATGGGACGCGCACTTCTCTCTCACTTTCTCATCCTCTCCAATTCCTCTCCACGCCTTGCCTCTACTCTGTCTGTACACAAAACATAATACTACTACACCTCACCTTCTTCTTTTATGTATCCATTATTCAACTCTTACAAATACAAACAAAGCAAACCAATTTTCTCACTGTCGCATTTTATCAAACAGGTCGTGTTCTGGATTCCCACGCCACTTCCCTTCAAGCTCTCCGCTAATCCGTCGCAGCAGCCGCCAGTTTCGCTGCCACTGCACCACTGTCTCTCCACCACCGCAACCGGCTTCCCCGGAGACTACTCCTCCAACCTCCGTCAAGTAATAATTAATTACCAACTCTCTTTGTTTATGTTATGTTATGTAGAGAATGACATGGTAATGGGAATTGAGGTTGATAAGAGATAATTTTTTTTTTTTACAGGAAGAGGGTAGTGTCAGGAGTCCAGCCTACGGGATCCATACACCTCGGGAATTATCTTGGTGCTATAAAGAATTGGATTTCTCTTCAGGTTGCGTTCTTTATGCTGCTTAGTGGTTTCAGAATCTTTTGTCTGGACCAATTTTGAGGGTTGTGTTAATGTCTCTATGTTATTATGGTTATTCTCTTTCATTCTATTTTGCAGGATAAGTATGAAGCACTCTTTTTCATCGTAGACCTCCATGCTGTAAGTTCCCTTAGAATGTGGCTGTATTTGCAATTTGATACTTATATTAAGACACGAGCTTTTCTGGTTTGAAGAGACTAGCGAACTTTGTCCAATTAGAATGACCCACGAGTGGTGTTTTTGGTCTCTCATATGTTTGTTGCACCCTCATATGTTTCGCTATTAAAATAAAGTTTGCATACTCATTTGAGGATCTCAGCATGATATTTGGTACAGCTATGGATTGATGGTACCTCATTAGATGCTATCAGTGGTGCCATTCATTTCAAACATGGATTCATAACTTTGGTTTTTGACTTGTAATAAGCCTTCTACCATCTGTTGACAAACTCATGCTTTGATTACATCTATACCTTTGGAAAATGTACATATATTGCAACAATATTCCTCTTAATGACTGTCTACAATTTTTTTTTTTGGCCCAAAGAAATAAGTTGATCTAATATATCATACATTTGCTTAGTTTTTAGTATAATTTTAGGCACATGCTCAAACAAGGACCATGGTAAGGAGTTCTATGCGTATGCAACTCTAGTTAGAACCTGATAAATGAGAGTCTGCAAAATCTTGAATGAAGTTGGCTATCTTCCAGCCTAATGAGAATATTGTACTCACATGGGATGTTGATGGGAAACACATGGTGCTTTTCTTGTTTGTATTACTACTGTTCCATAATAATTAACTTTTGTGCCATGACTCTTTTTGGTGTCCTTTTTCATATTTCATGCAACGTTGGGCTATTACTAATTAGTGCACTTTTTTCTTTTTCTTGGTACATTGACAGATTACATTACCATATGATCCGCAAGAATTACTAAAGGCTACAAGGGACACAGCAGCAATATATTTGGCTTGCGGTGTTGACCCTTCCAAGGTCGTGAAGATACTTGTCCTTGGTGTCATTTCCTAAAAATTAAATATCATTTAATTATTGTCTTAACTTTTACACTTTTTTTTTTTTTCTGATTACTCCAAGTATTGCAGGCTTCTGTGTTCGTGCAATCTCATGTTCGAGCTCATGTAGAACTGATGTGGCTTCTAAGTGCTGCCACACCAATTGGTCGGCTGAATAGAATGATTCAGTTTAAAGAGAAATCACGTAAGGCGGTGAGTTTTATAGTTCCGAGATACTCCATGCTAGTCACTTATGCCTCTCTTTTTTGCTTTTATATTAGCCTTTATTTCTGAACAATCAAATTTCTGTTCAAGGGGGAAGCAATTACTTGCCTTTGTACTGTAGATCCTTTTAGTTTGGAGCACTGGGATATAAAAAATAATTTGGGGTGCATTGTCGTCTTTGTTTACTTGTTCCAATAGCTTGTGCCATACATGTGGTGTAGGACAATTGTCTCTAGGCGAATGAGCATATACTATTACTATTTTGTGGGTTTCATGATGTAGAGGACTGCAAAAATTCCTAGTTCTGTTAGGTTTCCTATCATGCACATGGCATACATAAATAGGAACTCCAAACTTTTCGTTGGGGTCTCTACTTCATGGGTACCATTTGTGGGTTAAAGCTGATTTTATTTGGTTTTGCTAGACCTTTAGTGAACAGGCAGGGATGTGCTTGTTCTTGATGTTCCTTGATTTTGCTGAGGGAGATACAGCATTGCTCTTGTTGTAATTGCATATTTTCCCTCACTATAAAATTATTGTTTTATCCAGGAAAAGAATGAAAAATTCCCCTTTTCATCTAGTAGTGTTATACTTCTAATATCATTCATATAGAACTGAAATGTTTCCTTGACATATCCAAGCCTGTGCACCAAAAGAAGCAAAATTCTGGTCATATTACATTGTCTGAGGCTGTATGCAAAACTTATGTGTTGCATTAAATTATTCCAATAGAAGTTCAAACTTGCATTTCACGGTTCATGAGTTTTGCACCATGGAATCAACCTTTACAACTGCCCTTTTTGATATGCTGAAGATTGTTAATTCTAGAAGGAAAATCTGCAGTTGATTCTTGGGTTTGTACTTTCCTGTTGTTGTTAATGATTTCGCATGATTCGTTCCCATCTGTGCAGGGTGATGAAAATGTTGGAGTTGCTCTTTTGACTTATCCTGTTCTGATGGCCTCAGATATTCTTTTATATCAGGTGGTTTTCAGAACTTCCATTTGCAAATAACTTGTCCTTTAGAAGGAAGTTCTTACAAGAATACTAGATATATTTCACGAAGATAACAAAGACACAGGGTGAAGAAATTTCTTCAATTATGACCTCTTGATACACTAGTACATGTGCCACTATTAATTATTTAGAAGCAAACCTCAAAGATTCCGTGTATGCTTATCTAATTTTTTTGTGTTGATGAATTAATCAACCTGAATGCACAATCCTTATAAATTGCAGCATGCCTCTGCAGTCTGACTTTGTACCAGTTGGCGAGGATCAGAAGCAACACCTAGAATTGACACGGGATGTGGCTGGCAGTGTTAACTCTTTGTATGGAGGAAGGAAGTGGAAGAAATTGGGAGGGTGAGGAATTAAGTTTCTGCTTAGCTATGGTCGATTTTCTATCAAAAAAGTTGTATGTTATCAACCGTTAGCCATCATTTCTTTTATATCGATATTTTTCTATTCTGGTTTCAGGCGAGGAGGTGCTATTTTTAAGGTTGATTCTCTCTCATGATAAGTTGAAGTCAAGGTAGACATGGTTTGATGAAGTACAGTAGATTTAATTTTCTTAAATTACTTCTCCTGTAGGTTCCAGAGCCACTTATACCACCAACGGGGGCTAGAGTTATGTCTCTGACTGATGGTCTTTCCAAGGTGTTTGCCTAAATTTACATTGTGGTATTACAGCTTTTGTTTGGTAGGCAAAGTGCATTTATCTTACATAAATCAAGGTTGCTGTTACCGACTGTTGCTTGAGAGGTCTTGTAATGTTCTTGCTAAAGAGAAGACTTGATGAACTTGGTGGACAAAATATCTTTTTCCTTCTTCCTATTATTCTGTTTATTCTGATCATTGCTGCTTTTTCCATCCATTGGTATATGTTTCTTGAGATGGAAAAAGCTACATTATTGAAAGTTGTTGGGGGAAGGGAGTCCTTAACCATTTTGAGTCCTTTAAATAGAATTATGTGCCAAAATATAACAAATTTGTTTCGAACTTAAAAGTTCCTTCTGCTACTGCAGAGAAGGTTGTGGTACATTAATTATCAACTACTGCTAGCACTATGGGCTAGCCATATAATGACTTGAGGAGTTATACGTTGAAAATTATATTTGAAGTTTTTCCATTTATGTATATGGAAGTTGTTATATTCGTTGCTTACTTTTTTTTGGTTTTATACTCTAGATGTCTAAATCTGCGCCTTCTGACCAATCCAGAATCAACCTTCTCGATCCCAAAGATGTGAGTTACTGTGCTTTTATATATTTTGTGGAAATTATCTCAATAGATGTAAACTATTAGCATGGTGCTATAAGGTTTAATCATCGTTTATTGAGGGAACAAAGACATCAGAAGATCAATTCATAATCATTGAAGTGAAAATGGAATTTTTCTTTGTTTCCTTAAGATGCATTTATGGTTCAGTACTGACGGTCACAATAGTTTTCCATGTCTTGATATACTTGGAATTGTCTTGTTATTTTACTTGAGCTTTGATTTCAAACTTGATGTCACTTGAGTCAGCAAAGTAGATTTAAGCTTCAAAACACCATGTTTAGATGTTGCAGGTTAAAATTGTGTCATTAGTTTTGAAACTGTGGGAAAGTTAGCGGCAATATGGTAGAATGTACAAACCTGAAGGAATTTAACCTTCTGACAAAGAACTTAGCATTTTGGATCTGTGTTTCTAGAAAAGTCTGTTAAGAAATAACTCATTAATCTTGATGTATGAAGCGTTCATATCAAGATTTCAGTTTGTTACTTCTGGGTTTTTTATTTTTCAAGCGTTATCTAAGAATGTGCTCATCTGTAATAACATGCTGCATTGCTTGATTTACAGAGTATGCCAGACTTCTTTGTTGGGAAGTTTATCCTTGTTCCACCAGTTCAAATCTGGTTCCTGGAGCATTATTAATATCTTATGATTATCTGAATTACAACTTAAACTTCTTTAACTTAATTGCTGTGTCTCGGCATATACATTGAATCAATGTAGATTCATCATGTAGTATAAACATGTTTGTAGATGCCTTTATATGGTGTCTTTTTTATTTTTCAACGAGTAAAGATGATATACTGTAAAGTTTAAAAATATGAAAGATTTTCTTTCCCTTTTTTATTTGTTCAGAATGTATCATGTCATCCTGAGTTTGATCTTGTGTTCGTCTTGTTTTGTAGGTAATAGCAAACAAGATAAAACGTTGCAAGACCGACTCCTTTCCTGGGTTAGGTTTTATTCCATTCAGACAACAATTGCAATAGCGAATATTTTACATCTTTTTATATATTCTGTTTTTATTCCTTTTTTTAGCCTGTTTATACTAGGAACATTCTAATGTAAAGTGTCTAAATGTTCAGCTTATGTTGTATTTATTTTTGTGATGCATACAGCATGGAATTTGATAATCCTGAGAGGCCTGAATGCAACAATCTTCTTTCGGTATATCAGCTTATTTCGGAAAAAACTAAAGAGGTAATACAAAACACTTCTGGTTTCATTTGATCTTCTTTTTTTTATCAATGGAAAATGCAGGTTTCCTTTGATCTGAAAACCCTTCTGTTGAGCCTGGCTATGATTTACCAACTTGTTCTTAAGTTTATTATTCTTTTGATCTTATGATGCTTTGAGTGTTGGCATACATTATATAAGGACTTGTTTGGCACTGAAAGTTTTGTCGGTGATTCCAGGAAATTGTGCAGGAATGCCAGGATATGAATTGGGGCACATTCAAATCTCTTCTAGCAGATGCTTTGATTGATCATCTGCATCCCATCCAGGTTTCAACCTCATCTTCAAAGAGACATACCTGTCTTGCAATACATGCTTGTGGTTTATGTCTTTGCAAAAAATAAAATAAAATAAAAGATTTTTGTTTGAGCTGCTATCCTTTCTTGGAAAGAGAAGTGGCTGTTCATTCTTTTAGTTCCTGTATGCAAATCCTGGCTGTTATACTAAATTTCTACTTATGATACGTGGTTAACCATGAGCCAAACGTTTTGAACATGGATAAAAAATGCTTCCATGCGTACTTTTCCTTCTCTGGTCCTGGACAAATGAGTTTTATTGCTTAGCTAAATCTTCAATGTATGGATATAGTTTTCGTGGACCATGCCAAGACTTGATTTTGCAAGCTGGGAACTAAAGACTTCCTAACAGTTACTTTTTTCGGAGTCGACCAGCAGCCTGATGGGTATAAAATGTTGCCTATAATAAACTCATACTGGGGGCTTTTTTTTTCTTTTTGCTTCCCCATCCGGCATACTGGGGGCTTTTAGTTATTCAAAATCGGATGGTCAGCCCTCTATGATTGTTTCTCCATCTTTGACCCTGCAATCTTTTGTTTGCTTATGCCATCTCCATCAGTTGTTGGATTTGTAGTTGTGTATTCACTGATATGGTGCAAGCATGCCGACCCTAAATTCTTGTCTAATGCCTTAACTTCAATCTCTTTCTTTCTTAACCTATTTTTGGCCATTTAAACCATTTCCTTTCCTTTGCCCTCTTTTTCTCTAGTTGGAGTATGGTCTGTCAAAATTATGACTATTTTTGTGCCGTTTTTACAAGTTCTGCTTGCTTTGTGTTCGATTATCATTTATGGTGTCCCCATCAGGAATAAGGCTTAACCTTTTTTCCAGGATCGCTACGAGGCAATAATTTCTGATCCAACTTATTTGGATGAAGTCTTGGAGGAAGGCGCCACCAAAGCTGCAGAGATAGCAGATGCCACGGTCAGTAACGTAAAGCAGGCTATGGGATTATTGCGGCGGAGATGAGGATGTTTGATTCTTCTGGAGGAATTTATGTGAAAATTTCTGCGCTTGAGAAGCCAAACTTCTGGTCCACCGATGACCCCAATTTTTTGGAGAGCAATATTAATAGCCAATTTCATAGCTGACTTATAATATTAAATGTTCTACGTTGAAATCAGTAAA
Source organism: Turnera subulata (assembly GCA_028386065.3). NCBI lineage: Eukaryota > Viridiplantae > Streptophyta > Magnoliopsida > Malpighiales > Passifloraceae > Turnera > Turnera subulata. The sequence goes on along the minus strand of JAKUCV010003501.1, from coordinate 325,517 downwards.
TGCGTAAAAGGATTAGCCTCGTTCATTTATAAAAAGCATAATCGATCAAGGGTTTCCCATTATTAGGGGAATTGATTTTTATGTTTTTTCTCATTTAAAAAGTTTCCTATTAAATATGATATACCAAGGTGTAGCTTGAGCATTATAGAATTTTTAATTATATTTGATCACTTTGTGTTTTTTAACCTTAGCTTCAATCTAAACCAACTTAGTTAAGTTTTGTAAGTTCGGAAAGGCAAAGCTAGAGGGGGGTGAATAGCTTTAGACTTAAAACTGAAAATATTTGCAGGAAATAAAATACGGAATTGAAGGAAGGACACAAGAGATTTTTATACTGGTTCACACACAACTAATTTGTGGCTAATCCAGTCCTTCAAGATTCACTTGAAGAGTTCACTATCTACCGTTAAGCTTCCGGGTGCTTAACAAACCGTTTACAACCTAGGAATTCTAATCACAAGAATCCTAGACACTTGCTTGAAGATACCTCACTTCAAGACTTCTCTCAAGGAAAGAAAATCACTCTTCCTATGAGTAGATACAAGGGAACAAACCTCCCTTTCAGTGTATGAACAACACTACAAAGATTACTCAAACAAAAGCTCTCTCAAGAGTGGGTATGAGTTACAATTAAGCTCTAATAAGGCAACTCTCAATAATCTCAAGGGAATTGGCTCTTAAACTTGAATGATTGTTTTGCAATGAATGATAAATGAATAGAGAGTTGATTGGTTTTGAAAAACAGCTGAAAATGCTCAATATGTAGCTCTGAAAAGTCATGAAGCCGTTTGAAATGCACCCAAGAAAACACCTTTAAACAAAGCTTAGTGGGTGCTGAAAAGTTGTCTGCTCAACGGCTACAACATCGATGTTTAAAGGTAGAACATCGATGTTTTGCCCATCAAATTTGAATTTTGGGCTAACGGTAACTAAAACATCGATGTTCTCCATCCCAACATCGATGTTATTTTGATTCTGTGAAAATGAGATGAAAACTAATCTGTGAAGAACATCGATGTTTTCATTCCAACATCGATGTTATTTTGCTTCTGTGAAAAATGATTGAAGCTGTGCATTTGAAGAACATCAATGTTATGGAATAGAACATCGATGTTTTGCTTATGCAAAAGTGTTTTCAAATGTAACGGTCATGAGAACATCGATGTTTGGGATGCCAACATTGATGTTATTTGCCTATTGCCGTTTTTGAAAATTTGTTCAAAGGTAGGAACATCGATGTTTAAATCATAACATCGATGTTATTTTGGCTCGGCAAAATCAAATTGAAACTGACCATTTTGGAACATTGATGTTTCAAATGAGAACATCGATGTTGTGACTAGTTTTAAAAGCAACGGTCACTAGAACATCGATGTTTAGGAAGCCAACATCGATGTTATTTGTCTACTGCCAAATTTTGGAAATTGTTGAGGAAATCACAACGTCGATGTTTTAATTACAACATCGATGTTTTGGCACTTCTGCCACATTTTGCAAAAGACTTGAAAACACAAAACATCGATGTTTTTGGGCACAACATCGATGTTATTGACTCAAAATACAATTTTATGACTGAAAGCATGCTATGAAATGTATGAGTGAAATTTTTTTTGTTTGAGCCAATGCCTAAGAGAAGTTGAGTGTTTTACCTTGTACAAATGGGTCCTAACTTCTCTTGCTCTTTTTTGCACTTCAACTCTTGATCATATCTTCACTTGAATTCTTGATCACTTTGGTTGAGTACTTGTTTGCTTGATTTATTTTTGCTTTATCTATGTTATGATCTTGGTTTGTCATTTATCAAAACCTGTAATGAATGAATCAATGAAGACATAGGTTCTAACAATTTCCCCCTTTTTGATAATGACAAACATCTAGAAGTATATGCTGATGTGTATAACATAAAGATGATTCCCCCTATGTTTTACAAAGTATGATTCCCCCTATCTGCATACCCCTATGGTGCATATACTTCTTCCTATCTTCCCCCTTTTGGCATTAGCAAAAAGAAATATCGATTAGAAGAGGTTGGGAAGTGCTTATGTAAGAAATAGGTGGAGCTTTTGAAACATATTAGCTACACCTATACACTCCTATATGTGCTGAAATGAAGAATGGTAAAACCCTTAATCTTCTTATTGCCATGTTCTCCTTCATATATGGCATATTCCCCCTATCTAGTTGCTTTGGTGAGGGGAGTACCTGCAAAAGAAATGAGGGGACTCTCCGACGCTCAAGTCAGTAATGTTCAAAAGAATATAAATAAGGAATGCAGGGATTACATCAAGGTAGAGTCAAGAATGCCAAGTTCAGTTCGAATACGAAAGTATGACTCTTTGTATAAAGGCTTTGTAAAGATGTCAGCTAGTTGAAATTTTGTTTCAACAAATTCAATAGTTATATCTCCTTTAGACACATGATCCCTAATGAAGTGATGCCTAATGTCTATGTGTTTAGTTCTAGAGTGAAGAATAGGATTCTTGGTTAAGCATATGGCACTTGTGTTATCACATCTAAGAGGCACTTGACTAAGGCTTAGACCATAATCCTTTAGTTGTT
>JAKUCV010003501.1:216937-322529 GCA_028386065.3 Turnera subulata | reverse complement strand
TTAATTGCTTCTGAAATAGTGGTAGGCTCAATTTGTGAAACAAATGCAATGTGCCCTATGTTATCTCTAAGAGAATTTCGAGTACTTACCCCGCGGTTGATATCACCTATTACCGTGTCAAGAGGATGATCTTTGGACTCTCGCCATGCTCTAGGTAATTCTTGGTTGATATCAACCGTTGTGTCTTGAATGTCTTCCGCAGGGCTTGGTTCTTCTTGTTGTGGTGTAGCCTCCATTTCTTGTTGAGGTGTTGGTTCGGTTGAAGTGCCTCCTTTCTTCCAAGAGGTGTCTTGCATATCTTCTTCTTCCTTATCATCCAATGACATCTTCTCAAGTGTACCTACAAGATCATCACAAAAATCCTTTCTTGCCAAGCGAGTATTATTCTCTGCAAATACAACATGAGGGGACTCCTCAACATTTAAGGTTCGTTTGTTAAAAACTCTATACGCTTTGCTGCGCAATGAGTAGCCTAGAAAGATGCCTTCATCAGATTTTGCATCAAATTTTCCCAAATTGTTTTTTCCATTATTATGCACAAAACATTTGCAGCCAAAGACTCTAAGATGGGAAATATTTGGTTTTCTTTCCTTGTATAATTCATAGGGTGTTTTCATGAGTAATGGCCTAATGACTGCTCGGTTTAACACATAGCAAGCCGTACTAACGGCATCAGCCCAGAAATATTTAGGAATGCTAGCCTCATTGAGCATAGTTCTTGCCATTTCCTCAAGGCACCTATTTTTGCGTTCAACAACGCCATTTTGTTGTGGTGTCCGAGGGGCTGAGAAATTGTGCTTAATGCCATGTTTATCACAAAAAGTCGAAAAATGATTGTTTTCAAATTCTCCTCCATGATCACTCCTAATGCAAGCAACTAAGCAATCTTTTTCATTTTGAACTTTCTTAAGAAAGCTCTTAAATGTATCAAATGCTTCACTTTTATGTGTAAGGAATAAAGTCCAAGTGAATCTAGTATAATCATCCACAATAACAAAAGCATAATAGTTCCCTCTAAAACTTTTAATTTGTGAGGGACCAAAGAGATCTATGTGCAAAAGTTGAAGTGGTCTAGATGTTGAGACAACGTTTTTAGAATGAAACGAAGCTCGCACTTGCTTCCCCTTTTGACATGCATCACATAAGGAATCCTTCTCAAATTTAATTTTTGGAATGCCAACTACTAAGTCTTGATTAACTAGTTTGTTTAGCATTTTCATATTAACATGACCTACTCTATGATGCCATAACCACATATCATCTTCTTTGCTTATTAGACATTTAGAAAATTTTGATGAAGACTCTTCTAAGTTAGCCATATAAATATTGTCAATTCTATCACCTTGTAGAATGATCTTATTATCACTAAGACGTTCTACGGTGCATGACTTGGAATCAAAGATTACACGATTTCCCTTATCACATAATTGACTTATGCTTAAGAGGTTGTGTTTAAGACCCTTAACAAGTAAAACATTATCAATGGAGGAAGACTTATCTTTGCCAACCGAGCCAATGCCAATGATCTTTCCTTTGTTGTTGTCTCCAAAGACAACGTTTCCTCCATTTGATGGCTTTATTTGCAAAAATTTGGATGCGTCTCCGGTCATATGCTTGGAGCATCCGCTATCAAGGTACCAAAGTACACTTGATGCCTTCAAGCACACCTACAAAAACAAATCAATGAGATTTAGGTACCCAAATCTTCTTGGGTCCTTGAGTGTTAGGTGCATATTGGTTATGAGCTTCTTCTTGAGCCCAATGCCTATGCCTAGTGAAACAAACAGGAGCAATATGTCCTATTCTATTGCAATAGTGACAAATGACATTTGGGTTATGCATTCTTCTAGGTTGATAGTAGTTACTATGTTTCCTATACTTATGCACATTGCTCACTTGGTTTACCTTAGGTTGTACCTTAGGTTTCTTCGATTCTACTTTACGTCTTTTAGGTTCGTTCCTAAAACCTATTCCATGCCTAGTAGATTGCAAATTACCTAGCATAGAATTCAAATTTTTATGAGGAGTATTAAACTTCTTCAAGGTAGTTTCAAGTTGTTCAACTTGTTTCCTTAAAGGTATGCATGATGAACATTCCTCTACACTCTTCTTTCCTAGCACCTTATTTTCATCCATTAGCTTCATATTTTCACATGCTAATTTTTCATTTTGTTCTTTTAAGGAGCCACAAGATACACATTCTTTAGGTGTGTCTAGAGTCTTAATTTCTTGCTTAAGATTTTTGTTCTCAATAGACACATTTTCCATATCATTCTCCAATGTTATAACTTGTTTCCTTAAGCTCTTATTAACTTTGGAAATAGAAATGAATTCACCATAAAGCTCATCAAATGCATTTTGTAGTTCCTCAATTGAGACATTTTGAGAAGTGGTACTTACCTCTTCCGGTTCTTCCCTTGCCATAAGACATAGGTTCGCCGTTTCTTCTTCATCACTATCGGATGATTCGTCACCGGAGTCGCCTCCCCATGATATGTATGCCCTTTGCTTCTTGTAAGACTTCTTCTCCTTTCCTTCCTTTGCTTTGGGGCATTTGGGCTTGATGTGCCCACTCTCTCCACACCCATAGCATTTGGGTGGCCCGGACATCTTTCTTCCTTTCTTTACAAATTCCTTCTTCATGAATTTGTGGAATTTGCGGATGACAAGTCCGAGTTCTTGATCATCATCACTAGAGTCCGATTCGGAGAGTTCTTGTGTCTTCTTGGAGGCTTTGAGAGCTATTGTCTTCTTCTTTGATTCCTGCATAGAAGGCAAAGAGGGTTTAAGAATGGTAGTTTCATAAGTTATAAGATTACCTCTTAGACCATCAATCGTTGTGTTGTTGATGCCGATGTTTTCGTAGATGGCATCCGCCTTTGATCGCCATTCGGGAGTGAGACTTCGAAGAACTTTTCTGACCAAGTCTTTGTCGGAGTAAACCTTCTTGAGAGCATGAAGCTCATTTATGATTTTGGAGAAGCGGTCGAACATCTCCTCAATTCCTTCGTTCTCCTTCATTCGAAAGAGTTCGTAATCTGCGGTGAGGGAGTCGATTTTGGCCTCTCGAACTTGATCGGTTCCTTCGTAGGTAACCTCCAGCTTATCCCACATTTCTTTTGCGGTTGTGCAACAGGAGACTTTTCGATAATCGTCGGGGTTGACTGCACAATAGAGCATGTTGATTGATTTTGCATTGTTTTCAACCAATACAATGTCTGCAGCGTTGTACTCCTCCTCCGTCTTTGGCACTTGGACTTCACCAACTTTCTTCATCGGAATTTGCTCTCCAATCTTCATGATTCGCCAAAGAGCATAGTTGGTGGATTGGAGGAAAATTCTCATCCTCTCCTTCCAGTAGCTGTAATTGGTGCCATCAAAGTACGGTGGACGAACGGTTGAATGTCCTTCGAAGATTCCTGCATGATTACTTGAAGAAGCCATGGAAGATTTCTCTCAAACGGTTAAGTCTTTCAGAGAGTTAGGCTCCGCTACCAATTGTAAGTTCAGAAAGGCTAAGCTAGAGGGGGGGTGAATAGCTTTAGACCTAAAACTGAAAATATTTGCAGGAAATAAAATGCGGAATTGAAAGAAGGACACAAGAGATTTTTATACTGGTTCACACATAACTAATTTGTGGCTAATCCAGTCCTTCAAGATTCACTTGAAGAGTTCACTATCTACCGTTAAGCTTCCGGGTGCTTAACAAACCGTTTACAACCTAGGAATTCTAATCACAAGAATCCTAGACACTTGCTTGAAGATACCTCACTTCAAGACTTCTCTCAAGGAAAGAAAATCACTCTTCCTATGAGTAGATACAAGGGAACAAACCTCCCTTTCAGTGTATGAACAACACTACAAAGATTACTCAAACAAAAGCTCTCTCAAGAGTGGGTATGAGTTACAATTAAGCTCTAATAAGGCAACTCTCAATAATCTCAAGGGAATTGGCTCTTAAACTTGAATGATTGTTTTGCAATGAATGATGAATGAATAGAGAGTTGATTGGTTTTGAAAAACAGCTGAAAATGCTCAATATGTAGCTCTGAAAAGTCATGAAGCTGTTTGAAATGCACCCAAGAAAACACCTTTAAACAAAGCTTAGTAGGTGCTGAAAAGTTGTCTGCTCAACGGCTACAACATCAATGTTTAAAGGTAGAACATCGATGTTTTGCCCATCAAATTTGAATTTTGGGCTAACGTTAACTAAAACATCGATGTTCTCCATTCCAACATCGATGTTATTTTGATTCTGTGAAAATGAGATGAAAACTGATCTGTGAAGAACATCGATGTTTTCATTCCAACATCGATGTTATTTTGCTTCTGTGAAAAATGATTGAAGCTGTGCATTTGAAGAACATCGATGTTATGGAATAGAACATCGATGTTTTGCTTATGCAAAAGTGTTTTCAAATGTAACGGTCATGAGAACATCGATGTTTGGGATGCCAACATTGATGTTATTTGCCTACTGCCGTTTTTGAAAATTTGTTCAAAGGTAGGAACATCGATGTTTAAATCATAACATCGATGTTATTTTGGCTCGGCAAAATCAAATTGAAACTGACCATTTTGGAACATCGATGTTTCAAATGAGAACATCGATGTTGTGACTAGTTTTAAAAGCAACGGTCACTAGAACATCGATGTTTAGGAAGCCAACATCGATGTTATTTGTCTACTGCCAAATTTTGGAAATTGTTGAGGAAATCACAACATCGATGTTTTAATTACAACATCGATGTTTTGGCACTTCTGCCACATTTTGCAAAAGACTTGAAAACACAAAACATCGATGTTTTTGGGCACAACATCGATGTTATTGACTCAAAATACAATTTTATGACTGAAAGCATGCTATGAAATGTATGAGTGAAATTTGTTTTGTTTGAGCCAATGCCTAAGAGAAGTTGAGTGTTTTACCTTGTACAAATGGGTCCTAACTTCTCTTGCTCTTTTTTGCACTTCAACTCTTGATCATATCTTCACTTGAATTCTTAATCACTTTGGTTGAGTACTTGTTTGCTTGATTTCTTTTTGCTTTATCTATGTTATGATCTTGGTTTGTCATTTATCAAAACCTGTAATGAATGAATCAATGAAGACATAGGTTCTAACAAGTTTGGCTTGAGAATGTTTGTTGTAAACTTGATTGGGCAATTTATGAAGAGTTTGATTAAGCTTGCAAGTCCATCAAGCAGAGTAGACAAGCACAACATTACTAAGTTTGAGCTTGACTTGGGTTCGATTATATAGAATCCGGTTTGAATTATCCTCAAATTCATTTCGAGTATTTCATGAATAACTTATTTGTTTATACATATATATCTATGTTATTGTATTTTAAGATTTGGTTTAGTAGGTGCCATAAAATAAAAATAAAAATAGTATAGTTTCATTAATTATTTTTTAAAGTTTTAATTTATAATTTCTCTCTAAATTTCTAATAAGTCTAGATATATTGTAATTTTATATATTTATATGTAGGTGCAGACCAACCTGAATATTCTAAGCCTATTAATTTATCTATATTTTTTAAGTAATTTTTGAAAAAAAAAAGAGCTCTCACGGTAATGAATTTTAGAAATATAAACAAAATTTGAAATCGTAAAATATTAATCCTTAAATGCTAAAATCCTTTACATACTTTAACTATACAGTCTAAAATTCTATTTTTTTCTAAAAAAATTAATAATGTTTTCAAACTTGGTATTATACGGTGGGACATGGAAAGAAAACATTATGAAATTTATTTTGTTAAAGCATAAAAAGAAGAAGATAGTTAAGCTAAAGCTAACTATATATGTAGTATTTATGGATAATTCTAATTCCTAAGTTATGTATATTTGCAAGTTTTAAAAATGATTGGAGTAGGATTAAATAAATTAAGGGAGTTTTATTTTAAATTTTGACATTCAAATTAAAAGAAAAAAATTAATAATATTCCGTTTAAGAAACTAGAAAAGAAAAAAATTTGATGCGGCATGAAACCCCCAAAAATGAAGGAAAAAAAAAAGAAAGAAAGAAAGAAAGGCGGCGTGGGTTGTTATATTATATAACCTGTTATAAAACAATTCAATTTAGAGGAAGAGGAAGAGGAAGAACAGATTTGAGGGGAAGGAGGAGGGCGTCAGCCGGTGAGGCATGCCTGGTTTTTCATTCTAACTTTCATTTCTGATTTTACATATATATATAATAAGTGGGAATACTGTATAGTATATGTATTTAGTATGTATCACAATGACATACATACAAGTATATATACACTATTTTATAACACTCCCCCTTGGATGTCATTGTGTTGTTGGGTAGAATACGCTTTGGGGATACTGCCTCATTAAAAACCTTACCAAGAAAAACCCGGTGGGATAAAAACTTGGTGAAGGAAAAAAGAGTGCAGTGCGTATTCTTCTCCGCCTCATTTTGGCCTCCATAGGTTTCCTGATATCGTTGCATGCCGATCGTCCTTGTCAGCTTCTGGTGACGTGTATTTTGTCTGATCGTAACTTCAATTGGACAGAGTTGGCAGCATAATCTTCATAATTTTGTTGTTGGAGCGTCTATCTTCCCATCTTGCTTTTGTGGTCCCGATGATATTGCAATATTATGTGCAAAGTTGCAGCTGATGTCCGTCTGTGCTTTATGTGGACTAAGAAAGAGATCTACATCTGCAAAATCAACTCTCTTTCGGGTTTACATGATTACACATTTGTTATTTCCCGAAGATAAGAGCAAATACATATAATGCCGATAGGCTTAAAACAAAAGCTTCAGGCTTTATGTTACAACACATTTGTTATTCCCCGAAGATAAGAGCAAATACATATAATGCCGATAGGCTTAAAACAAAAGCTTCAGGCTTTATGTTACAAGCAATACATATTTAGACAGAGTACTCCATGACCAGTCTAATAGCACGGTATTTGGAAACTTTTCTTGGAGTTCCAATCACTAAACATATAAATATCAACATAAAATTTATTCATACTCAAAAATGATTTAAACACAATTTAATTTTTGTATTTTCCTAGGAATTAGTTGCTTCAGGCAACTTGAATCCTTCAGGGATCTTCATGTATATTTCACAACTTATGGATCCATAGTAGGCTATAAAAGCATTCATTAGATGCATTTCTAATTCTTTTCATATAATGCCAGACTTATCAAAATAATTGCATCCACCACAGGGGAGTATATCTCCTCACAATTAATACCAGGTCATTTGGGTAAACCTTGTGCTACAAACCGTGCATTATATCTCAATATCTTTTCTGCACAAGTACCCATTTTTCGACCAATCAATTTTACACCCACCTGGTGTACGGACTACCGGTCCGAAAATTTTCTCGCTTCACAAGAGAGTCCAACACAGCCTTTAATCATATCTCTTTATTTTGGCCAATCATACAACGCCTACTTTCATTAGTAGGTTCATGATCCTCATTTTTAATATTTAGCGCTATAAATTAAAATTGTAGTCCGTCGACGGTTATTTCTCGTCGGTTCCATCTTATTCCTGACACTGTAATTGAGATCTCATCATGCTCATTTATTTCAGGTACCTGAGTTACTTCTGGAAATTTATCAATTATGTCAGAGAATCAACCTCTTCTGGAGGACTTTTAATTCAAACCTCTACTGGAGGTCTTATTTTCTCACTGGGGCCATCTTATCACTTTTGCTCCTTTTTCTCTATCGAGAATTTCTTTTCTTTTTGGAACCGAGTATAATCCATATGGATTCATTTGCATACTTATATTGTTCTTCAGGAACATCAAAACAGGAGCATTTGCAGCTGGTATATAGTCACATATTTCAAATAAATATGTCTGGCAAATGACTCACTAATCTTTTGGAAATGAATCATTTCTTAGAACTTCAGGTTCATACTAATATTCGAGGACCAAAAATTAAATATTGATAAGTCATTTCAATAATTTCTTGATCCAGCTGCTTATTTTCTCTCCACCTGATGTTGGATAAAACATCAACTAATAAGCAAATATTGCTATAAATGAATCTCCAATCCCCTATCATAGGTAATTATCTTTATAATATATGGAGATACATACCCAACGTAGATTTCCAATTTTCTTTAAGGGACCAATTTCACAACCCTGTGGTGGAGCAGTATATAACTCAAGGTCCGAAGATGGGAGATACTATGTATGTGACCATTAATTAATTAAATGGGGGGGGGTTCTTATCATGTTGGCTTGATGCACAGTGTTGCTGCATATAAAATATCAATTTCTCAAACAATAATATTTCATCAACGGTCGTGCAATCAATTGTCAATGTTCTCCCAGATTTGTTTGGGTTTATTTCCAATGATATACAGTCTCTTATTGATGAAATATCCCAGCATTATCTAGACATATAGTCTAGTAACATAAGTAGGGACATGTGCCCGCAAGTGGCATAATAAGTGCGCACTTATGCCAACTTTCGTCACACAATAAACCATCTAGTCGATGCATCGTAAAAATTACCTAGATGGTTAACACCGCGGATTGATCAATCCGCGTTCATGTCCCTGAATCATTCTTAAACTTGCTGGTGATGCTAGGCCATTCTCATCTTAGGAATGCCGTATAATAAATTTTGCAGCAAACAAACATATGAAAATTTATTGATTATAAAAACTTCTGGTTTTTCAATCAATGATCAAAACAAATTTTGTGCATCATAATTGAACCGGGATGGCCCATCCGGTCATGCCAAACAATAAATTCATGAACCAACTTTAAGTTGGTGCCAGCTTCAGGCTGCGCAAGCTGTGTATTTAAACACTTAAAATTGCTAGCTCCAGGCTAGTGCATTCCAGCTTCTGGCTGGATATGTTAAGTTGCAATTACTCAACTGCTAGCTTCAGGCTAGCTATATATGTGCCAATTTTAAACTTATTTTTGCCACTCATGTCGGAAAAGAACGGAATTATTGAGCAATAATTAATGTAGTGGCAGACATTTCCAAAAGCAAATCCTCGAGGATTGTAAAGCTTTGGAATTTTGCTGAATAATAATATAATCCACCGAAAAATCTTCTGGATCTTTTCGGAGACACCTGCTATCTATGCTCAGGCTATAAAATGGGAGAAGGATTACATGGGAAGATACAGGAAAACTCATAGATATAGAAAAATTCATCAAAGCAAAGAAAAAGAAAAACTCAACCAAGACAAAAATGTCTTCCCTAGCTACTATTTTCTTTGTTGAGGGTGCCTCACTAGGCAGAAGAAATAGATTGGCCTATAGCATGGTAAATGAACAACAAGAGGAGTTACCTAATGATCTGGCGAGAATTCCTCGTTTAGTGTTTGTAGATGAGCTATACTCGTCTAGGTTCTTTGTGACTCCAATGGAAGAGACTTTCTTCCTGGAGGACCAAGGCAATCTCAGGACAAATTTTTATGGCTCAGCTAACTCTATAATGTTTTTCATATCTGCTAGGATGCAGGAATTTCAGCTAGAGCCTTCATGTCAAATTTTAAATCAAAGCAGTTATTATCAGGTTTCCATGATGGCTCGGAGCGTCCCAAGGGTGACTGGGTTACCACCTACATGGCCTAAGGTACGACTTTTATTGTGGAATTGCAGGGGTATAGCAAGAAGGTCTCAAGACTTTGTGCGTACCTTAAGGGATCTGAAGAATCAGTACAAGCCTAACATGGTACTGATTACCGAGACTTTGTGGCAAGCAGGAGAGAATCATGGTGTGATTCCACTTCGTTTTCCTCCAACGAATCGGTTTGAGATACCTGGAGAAAACAACAGGGGTGGTATGTGGTTCTCCTGGAACGACAGTGTTAGGGTCAACATTAATGGTAAGGTTCAGAGTTTCAGGGTTAATGTTGAACCCAACAGATAGATTACTTGTTTAAGCATATGTATGAGAACCTTTCTTCTTTGAATGTTCTCCAGTTATGGATCTGTTTTGCAGTAATAATATGCATGTTTACTTTGAGCCTTTTCCATTTATTATCTCATTTACGCCCACAGGCACAAACAATTATACTGTCTTATTCGCTTCAGGGAATAAATCTGAGTCAATTCATCTGAGTCAATTCATTTGGAATCCACAATAATTCATTTATTACTGGGGATGTCTGTACTCGCGTAAATATACGATCTTCTAGATCATATTAAAACATGCGTTCTTCAGGAACATATTCGAATTTATGCTCTTCTGGAGCGTGTTAATCATTTTTCATTTCGAGATGTCATAATATGTTATATTGACATCCACACATATAAAGTACTGAAAAGTAAATAAAAATAAATTGCAATGCATAATAATTTAAACTGAACATAAAAAAAATAAATTGAATATAAAATAAATTGCTCCTTCAGGGTAAGCAAGTATAATATCCACCTTCTGGTGGTCATATAATTTCCATCTTCTGGTGGTAATAGTGTGTATTTTCGATTTTTCTTTGAAGAATCTTCAGGATCTTTTGAACGGTAAGACTTCCAGTCTTCGTTGTATTTTTTCTTTTCCCGAGTCTTCTGGACTCTTACATTTAGTCTTTCAGACTATTCTCATTTAAATGCATTTTCGCATTTAATGCCCATTATAAATTTCTTCCGGAAATTTTAAGAGCCTCAAATTCAAATAACATAATTGAATATATAAATGCTTAGTTAAAATAAATTAGCAAGGGGCCTTATATTAATTACCCCAAGTAAAGTAAATGGCAGGAAATTAAAATAATGGGCCTAGTACGAGCCCATGAATAAAATTAAAGACGAAAAAATTAAATACAATGGGCCCTAATACAGCCCAATTAAAAATAAATGGCTGGAAATTAAATGCAATGGGCCTTTAATTAATTAGCCTAATGAAAATTAAATTGTTGAAAATTAAATGCGATGGGCCTTACACGAGCCCAATTAAAACGTAAATAAATAGGCGGCGTAGCCGGCCATTAAATGAATAATGGGCCTTTTTAATAGCCCAATCGGAATTTAAATAAAAACAGAAAAAATATGCTTACTCGATAAATCTTTCAGCAATAACATATATAATACGCTTATACGATAAAGGCGGCTTAGCCGGCCAATAAATAAATATAATAAATATAACAGCCTTCCGGGCTTATATAACGGTCTTCCGGGCTTTGCCGGGAAAAATTCAAGGTTTCAAATTTCGGCCAAAAACACTATTCACGGTCGTCGGAAATTACTATTCACCGTGCCGGATTATTTTGCCGAGGCATCAAATGCCGGCCAGACACTTCTGGGTTTGCCGGAAAAATCCCGAGATGCTAAACTCCGGGTTCGTCGAATCCCGGCCGAACACTGTTCACGGTCGCCATTTTCCGGCCAAAATTACTGTTCACGGTCGACATTTCCAGCCAAAACTCACTGTTCACGCCGGATTCCGGCCAAAAATTACTGTTCACTCCAGAATCCGGCCAAAAATCACTGTTTACGTGAACTCTCCATTAACAACATTACAATCCCATTAACAACATTACAATCCCATTAACAATTCACAGCAACAATTAAACAATAACAACAATGAAAACACAAGACTCGATTAAAGGTGGAAAGAAATTACTGTTGGTCCTTACCCATACATCCCTGCTGTCAGTGACGACGAGGGCAGAAGGGGCAGCGACGGTGGCTCGTGTTGCTGTGATAGCAAGAACCGGATCGGGCGAGGCGACGACGTGTGGAGGGAGAGACAACGGCAGAGGGGAGAGTCACGAGCAGTAGCAAGAACGGCAACGGCTGAGACACAAGGGCGACGGCGAGGCGCGGTACTGCAGGAGGCAGTGCAGCAGGCAGCGGCGGCCGGCTGCAGCTGGGTCGTCTCCACTGGCAGCGGCGCAGGCGGTGCGAACTGCGGGTTGGGTGCGGCGGTGGCTGGGCGGCGTGAGGCGGCTGCAGACAGCAAGAAAAAAAAGCGGCTGCAGACAGCAAGAAAAAAAAAATTGCAGACCCGACGACCAGAAAACTGGTCCGGGTCAGCCGTCGGGTCATTGGCCTTGGACGGTGCGTCCGGCAGCGAACGAGGTGGAGGAAGGTGCCGACATGATCGCGACCATGTGAGGAAGCGGCCTGAGGGGGTGGTGCCGTCCACGGCGGCGCGGAAGCCGGCGCCGGAGACGAAAACGAAAACTGCCGGTTTCATGTGTTTTTCTTTGTTTTTTTTCTTCTTCTTCAATTTGATTTCTCAGTAGGTAGAGTTATCGTGCTGATAACGTGTTATAAAACAATTCAATTTAGAGGAAGAGGAAGAGGAAGAACAGATTTGAGGGGAAGGAGGAGGGCATTAGCCGGTGAGGCATGCCTGGTTTTTCATTCTAACTTTTATTTCTGATTTTACATGTATATATAATAAGTGGGAATACTATATAATATATGTATTTAGTATGTATCACAATGACATACATACAAGTATATATACATTATTTTATAACATAACCAAGGTTCTACTATTGTGTGCGTGTTATTTAACCTAGGTCTCACGAAACTATTCCTCCTCTTCCTGTGCCCTAATCTGCCCGATACAGAAAGAATACTCTCCCATTCTCCGATTGATTAATTTCTAATGTCTGTTCTCCAGTTTTTCTAATCACTGATCTGATATCACTGCCTACCTCATTTACATCAACATTCGCATTTTGTAGGCGAGCTTCGCATTCCGTCCTCCTCCAGCTGGCCTACAGAAATGCGAGTCTTGATGTCGATGAGGTTGCATTTACGCCGTACCCTATCCTTACTCTGTGTTGTTGTTGGTGCGTTGTGTTTTGTTTTTCATCCGATTTCTAACTATAACCCTAACCCTAGCCCCAAATGTAGAAATTAGGTTTTCAATACTCTATGTGCTCTGTGTCTACTGTGTGTGAGGTCTGTTTCTGCTCAAGAGAAACAATATATGCCTTGCTTTCTTCATTCAGATCAAAAGAATAGAAACAAATTGCTCTTTTGTGAATTTATTGATGTTGTTGCTCTTCTGTGAATTTATTTTGTTTTTGTTCTAATATCATATCAATTAAGTTGGTTTGTTATGCTTTTTTGGGGGCGTTTGTTGGCGATGATGTTGTTGTTGGCGATGATGGTGTTGTATGTACGGTCTATGTGTGTCTGTGTCTACGTCTGCATCTGAGGTAGGTTGAGTTGTGCGTATCCTTTTGCTATTTGTTGTTTCACGCATAGTCACATAATTCGCTAAAATTGCGAGGTTCGGCGTACTGGTTCGTTCGAACCAAAACGCGGTACGTGAGAGTACTGGTACGCTTGGGTACGCGAACCAATTCGCTACCAGCAGCGAACGGTGATTTCCAGAGGTTGAGGACGACTTCCTTTTTTCTGATTGGGTTTTAGTAACTTTTGGTCCCAAGCCCAGCAAAGCTTTGGGCTTTCTAATAATTTTCTAAGTCCAAATTAAACCTAATACCAGCATATGTCTTTTATTTTAGAAAACGTCTTTTATTTGCACCGCCATCTCTTTTATTTGAGAATATACAATGCAACACTTTGGGATTTTATATTGTTTGGGATTTTATGTTGCAAGTGTTTCTGGGAATTTTTAGTTCCTGGGTGACCATGTTATTCTTCATTTCCTAAAAACATTTTATTTATAAATTGATGTCATGTTTTGAATATTTTATTTATAAGTTGGTGTCATGTTTTGAATGTAAAGTACCGGTCAAACGATTTAAACGTACCGCGTACCAAATTAGCGAACCGGAGAAGTATACCCCCCACGTACCGAATTCTCCAAAGGTAGCGGTCGGCGTACGCGTACGCGTACCACGTACCAGAGCGTACGGCGTATTATGTGACTATGGTTTCACGTTCTTGTTCTCTCTGTGTTGTGTCGTGTCTTTTGTTGTGTTCACCGAGCTGTACTCTGTTGCCTGCTGGTCCAGCAACCCCATCATCTAGATAGAGAGAGAGGCCTACCCTGGACTATAGGGTGTTCGGGAAGACTAATGTTCTGGATTGCTATGTATTCAGCAATCATTCAGGTGGTCCTTGATGTGCAATTTACTATGTTTTCATGGATCTTATTCTTTTTCACTTGTCTTATAATCTAAATTGTTTGTGTTGCTAAACTCGCCACTCCCAAGTTCTAACTAAACTTTAAATGTTCTAGAATGGTGTTTGCATAACAAATTTCCAAACCCGCTATGCAAATGAATAACAGCAATATATGAATAAAAGATGTGTTCCTCTGGTTGTAACGCCATGTGGCTAATGTAATTCTGTTATATTTTGCGCATTGGCTTCTCTGAAACAGCTATTGTTTGGTAAAAGGAAAATGCAAATTTATGCTTTGTATAGATCCCTTATCTAGTGGCCTAGAAAACCATAAACACTAGCTTTTGTATTACATTCTGAGCAGGATGATCTATAAAGGAAAGTATAGAGGTTGAAATGATTGGAATTTTGAAGTTTGAAGTGAACAGGATCTAGAGACTATTTTTCTTTTTGATATTAGGTACAGAGGAGCAAGCAAAACTCTTTCCTTTTTTCAGCATTGCTTAATCCCGAATCTCCTATTTCATTGAGAGAGGGAAATCGTTACTTGTTTAAGTAGTTGCGCTGGCTGTTGTATCATACACACTACTTGGTGGGTGTCTTAGTTTATGACATATATAACCTTCTTGTTGTGATGAGATGACAAAGGATTGATCTTTGGTTTATGCAAAATCACCTTTCCTTATGTCAGAATTGCACATTTCGTTGACCATTATTTTTGACAACAGAGGTAGCTGTTTTTGGTTGAAAGAAAAGCATCATTTATGTACGAAGTCTGGCATGGAATCAAGTTGTACAATACGTGGTGCAGGCCTTAATTTTGTTTCTCAACAATGATTATTGTTTGCAGGAAGGATGAAAGTACAAGAGAAGCAGTATATCTTGCTTCAGTCAAGTAATTTATCTGCTTGAAGTTGGCAAACCGGAAAAAAGAAGAGAACAAAAGGCCCTTGCTCCAAAGTGAAAGGGATAACATGTATTTTCAGTGCTTGCAGTACGAGAATGTGATCAACCAATTGTGCTTGATGACATGTACTCGTCATCAGACCTGCTGGAGCACCCCAGGCTGCTTGGAGAGACATTACTAGAGCAATGGTGTCCTTCATACTAGTCCTTCACGTGAAACTTAAACTGGTCCTTCATACGAGCAAGCTGATTAGCATGCGGCTGGAATCAGTGCACAGCTTTCCCAATCCCACAACCTCGGACAACAGAAACAACAACATGCATTTTAGCTTTCTTAGGTGGATTAGATGGGGGTGAAAACAGCAGTTCAAGACAAGCTCTTCCCTGTTGATGTATGCAATGGCATCTAGCATTGTTGTTCTTCAGAAATTCTAAAGTAGTTTACAACGATCCTATAGTTGTCTGGCCGCCATGGATGTTTCATGGACTGCTGGCAATGTAATTTTTTGGTGACAGAAGAAAAAGGAATGTAAATTTTCTCTCCTTTAAAAATTTGGATTTGTTGCCTTAGTTCGTATCTGTTCTCTTTCTTCTTCAATCGTATATTGGGCTTAGCTCATATCATAACAAAGAGGGTCATATCTTGGGCTTTTAAGTTTATGTGGCCAGAGCGGTTGTGGCACAAGACCTTGACAGTGGTGTGGGAAGGTTGAAGATTTTGGGTTGCCTTTAGGATTGTAATACAAAAAAAAAAAGTTATGTGTGCAACATCTAGCTCGGCAAAAAATTGGGGATGTCGGCATCTAGTTGTTTCATGTTGTAAATAAAACGTAGGTGGAATTTCCTCCTACCCCAAAATTATGTTTTGTATAAATACATATATACAGAATGAAAACCGGGGTGAGTTGGCTTCGTCTCCTTCATCCCTTCTTCTCCTTCCTCTCTACCTTCCTCTTCTCCTTCATTTTTCTTCTCCAAATCTTCCATTAAAACACTATATTTCCAACACGTTATCAGCACGAATTAGTCTCTACCCGGAGAAGAATTGAAAAATCAACCAAAATAAAAGGAAAAAAAAAAAAGCCGAAACATGCAGAAACCAAAAATGCACCCCTCGTTACTGTTCATCAGAACACGACCGGCACCGTCTCCCGTCTCACCACCCATACCGGCGTGCTCGCCGCACCGTCGCCGTTCGACCGGTGCCGTCCGAGCTCCGTTCCGCCATCTGACGCGCCGGCAGAGGCCGTCGACCCGACGGCGCGCCCGGCAACCCGCGAGACACAACCGGGTCTGTCACCACTGCATACAGCGCCACCGCGCCATGGAGACGCGCCCGGCCGCCACCTCTTCCCTGGCACCACCTTCCTCTCTGGCCGCCTGCACCCACCCTAGCGCCCCGCTCCTTCCCTATCCTCCGCGTGCGACGACGACCCGACGGGTCGAGGTCACCAGCAACCTCCTCTCCTCGCCCCTGCTGCCGTGCCGTCCCTTTGCTCTTCCCCCGTCCCTCCTCCCGTGCTCACGCCGCCCGTCACCCGCCGTCGCCGCTGCTGCAAATGAAGAGCAGCAGCAACAACAGCCATGGGTCGTGGGTGACCCGGGCATGGTTGGGCTGACCCGTTGGGTCAGTAGCCCCATGGGTTGGGCTGCTGAGCTGGGCCTGTTGTTCTGGGCCTGGCCTTGCTCGGGCCTGGGCCTTCCTGGCTGCTGCGGGCCTGCTGCCTTGGGTTTCTAGGTCTGCTGGGCTGGGCTTGGACTTGGCCCAGTCCGAGAAGAAAAAAAGAAAAAAAGAAAAATATATATATATATTGAAAAAAATTTTGGAAAAACGAAATTAAAGGATATATATATACCGGAATAGTAACCGGATACTAGTATAATATATTATATATATTATTGCTGAAAGATTTATCGAGTAAGCATATTTTTATGTTTTTATTTAGATTCCGATTGGGCTATTAAAAGGCCCATCCATTTTAATTTTCTGTCATTTATTTTAATTGGGGTAATTATGAAAAAGCCTCTGTTTATTTATTTTAATTCAGCATTAATTTATTTAATTATGTTATTTGATTTGTGTCCCTCAAAATTTCCGGAAGAAATTTGATATGGGCATTAAATGCTGAAGTGCATTGAAATGCATAATAGTCTCGAAGACTAAATGAAAGAGTTCAGAAGACTCGATAAAAGAAAAATGCAGCAAACGACCGGAAGGTTATTGTATTTATTTTATTATTTATATTAAGCTTGGGCTCATATTAGGCCTATTATATTTTAATATTCTGTTCTTTACATTTCAATTGGGCTCATATAAGGCCCATTGTACTTAATTTCTCGTTTTAATTTCTTTACGATTTTATTGGGCTCGTATAAGGCCCATCGCATTTGCTTTGCGATAATTTAATTTTTATTGGGCTAATTTATGTAAGGCCCATTACTTTTAATTTTTCGGTTATTTAATTATTTATTTAAATTATGTTATTCGAGACCCTTATAATTTCCGGAAGAAATTCATTATGGGTATTAAATGCCGACATGAATTTACGTAATAATAGTCTGGAAGACTAAATAACAGAGTCCAGCAGACTCAATAACGAAAAATACAACGAAGACTCGAAGTCTTACCGTTCAAAAGATCCTGAAGATCCTTCAAAAGAAAATCGAAAATAAAAACAATTACCACCAGAAGATGGAAATTATATGACCACCAGAAGGTGGATAATATACTTGCTTACCCTGAAGGAGCAATTTATTTTATATTTAATTTATTTTATGTTCAGTTTAAATTAATACGCATTGCAATTTATTTTATTTACTTTTCAGTACTTTATAATTGTTTCTAGAATAATGCCTCAAACATTAGTCTCGAAGACAATGCAAAATTGACATCCACAGGGGGAGAATTATATGTGTGGATGTCAATATAATCTCGAAATGAGAAAAAATTTAACACGCTCCAGAAGAGCATAAATCCGAATATGTTCCTGAAGAACGCATGTTTTAAATATGATCTAGAATATCGTATATCTACGCTCTGGAAGAGCATATACTCTTGAAGAGTACAGACACTCCTAGTAATAAAATGAATTATTATGGATCCCGATGAATTGACTCTGATCTATTCCCTGAAGCGAATAAAACAGTATAATTATTTGTGCCTGTGGGCGTAAATGAGATAATAAATGAAAAAGGCTCAAAGCAAACATGCATATTATTATTGCATAAACGGATACATAACTAGAGAACATTCAAAGAAGAATGGTTCTCATACATATGTTTAAACAATACTCTATCTGTTGGGTTCAACATTAACCCTGAAACTCTGAGCCTCACCATTAATGTTGACCCTAACACTGTCGTTCCAGGAGAACCACATACCACCCCTGTTGTTTTCTCCAAGTATCTCAAACCGATTCGTTGGAGGAAAACGAAGTGGAATCACACCATGATTCTCTTCTGCTTGCCACAAAGTCTCAGTAATCAGTACCATGTTAGGCTTGTACTGATTCTTCAAATCCCTTAAGGTACGCACAAAGTCTTGAGACCTTCTTGCTACACCCCTGTAATTCCACAGTAAAAGTCGTACCTTAGGCCATGTAGGTGGTAACCCAGTCACCCTTTGGACGCTCTGAGCCATCATAGAAACCTGATAATAACTGTTTTGATTTAAAATTTGACATGAAGGCTCTAGCTGAAAATCCTGCAGTCTATTAGATATGAAAAACATAATAGAATTAGCCGAGCCATAAAAGGAAGCCCTTAGATTGCTTTGGTCCTCTAGGAAGAATGTTTCTTCCATAGGAGTTACAAAGAACCTAGATGAATATAGTTCATCAACAAACACTAAACGAGGAATTCTCGCCAGATCATTCGGTAATTCCTCTTGCTATAATTCACCATACTATAAGCTAACCTATTTCTTCTTTCTAAAGAGGCACCCTCAACAAAGAAAACAGTAGCTGAGTAAGGCATTTTTCCTTGTCTTGATGATTTTTCTGAGTTTTCTGCATCTTCCTGTCTCAACTGCCTCCCCTTCTTATAGTCTGAGATAAGACAGCTAGGTGTCAGATTTTCAAATGTGGACCATTTTTCTGTCTCCGAAAAGATCCAGAAGATTTTTTGGTAGTTAAAACTTTGCATTATTTGTCAGTAAACTCCAAAGCTTTTCAATCTTCGAGGTTTTACTTTTGGAAAAGTTTGCCACTACTTTAATTATTGTCCAATAATTTTGATCTTTTTCAACATGAGTGGCAGAAATAAGCCTAAAATTGGCACATATATTGCTAGCCTGAAGCTAGCAGTTGAGTAATCGAAACTTAACATATCAAGCCAGAAGCTGAAATGCTCTAGCCTGAAGCTAGAAATTTTAAGTGTTTAAATACACAAGTTTATACAGCCTGAAGCTGAGACCAACTAGAAGTTGGCTGATAGATATATAATCTATAGTTAGTATGCACCAGCCAGAAGCTGGTAAATAATTTTTCTAAGTTATCCAGTATGAAGCTGGCACCAACTTGAAGGTGGTATATGGACTTATTGTTTGGCATGACCGGTTGGGCCATGCCGGGTCAATAATGATGCACAAAATTTATTGGATCATTCATTGAAAAACCAGAAGTTTTACAATCAATGAATTTCTATGAGTTTGTTTGCTGCGAAAGTTATTATACGGCCTTCCTAAGATGAGAATGGCCTAGTATCACCAGCAAGTTTGAGAATAGTTCAGGGTCATAAACGCGGACTGATAAATCCGCGGTGTTAACCTTCTAGGTAATTTTTATGATGCATCGACTAGATGGTCTATTGTGTAACGCAAGTTGGCATTGTTCGCACTAATTTAATAATTAAGCCACTTGCAGGTATATGTCCCTACTTATTTTACTAGACTATATGTCTAGATAATGCTGGCATATTTCTTCAATGGATAATGTATATCATTGAAAATAAACCCAAAGAGATCTGGGCCATATTGACAATTGATTGCAGGACCATTGATGAAATATGACTATGGTATTTTAGACGCAGTAAATGTGCATCAAGCCAATAAGATATTATAAGATCATAAGATCTCCCCATTGGTTCTTGGTCACAAAATATCTCCCATCTTCGGACCGTTGGTTGTACAGTATATTATGCTCCACCACAGCATAGTTAATCTGGTCCTTAAAGAAGGTTGGGAATAGATGTTGGGTAATCTCCATCAAATTACAACATTATTGAAACTATTGACTAAAAGATTGGAGATTCAATTATAGCAAGATTTGCTTATTGATATGTGTGTATACCCAACATCAGGGGGAGAAAAAAGCAGCTGGATCAAGTTTGTTGAAATGCATAATATATATGAATGTTGATCCTCATATAAATTAATGTGAACCTGAAATTTAAAAAGAAGATGATTCATTTGCAGGAAAATTGATATGCAATTGCCAGATACATTTAAATTAAGTGTGACCATATACCAGCTGCAAATGCTCCTGTTTCAATTGATGTTCCTGAAGAACAATATAAGTATGCAAATGAATCTATAGATTATACTCGGTTCCAAAAAAAAAGAAAAGAAATTCTCAAAAGAGAAAAAGAAGCAAATGAGATAAGATGGCCCCAGTAAGAAAATATGGCCTCCAGTAGAGGTTTGAATTAAAAGTTCCCCAGAAGAGGTTGATTCTCTGACACAAATTGATAAAGTTCCAGAAGTAACTCAGGTACCTGAAATAAGTGAATATGATGAGATCTCAATTACAGTGTCAGAGATAAGATGGAACCGACATGAAATAACCGTCGACGGAATACAATTTTTATTTATTTTACATAGCGCTAAAATGAGGATCATGAAATGAATATAGGTGTTGTATGATTGGCCAAAATAAAGAGATATGATTAAAGGCTGTGTTGGAATCGCTTGTGAAGCGAGAAAATTTTCGGACCGGTACTCCGTACACCAGATGGGTGTAAAATTGATCGATCGTAAAATGGGTACCTGTGCGAAAAGAAAATGAGATAAAGCACGGTTGCACAAGGTTTTTACCCGAACGATCTGGAATTAATTATGAGGAGATATACTCCCTTGTGGTGGATGTAATTATTTTGATAAGTCTGGCATTATATGAACAGAATTAGAAATGCATCTAATGAATGCTTTTACAGCCTACTATGAATCCATAAGTTATGAAATATACATGAAGATCCCTGAAAGATCTACGTTGCCTGAAGCAACTAATTTCCGGGAAATTACAAAATAGAACTGAATTGATCTTTACATAATTTAAATTATTTTGAGTATGGATAAACTTATTTATAATTGGAACTCCAGAAGAAGCTTCCAAATACCGTGCTATTAGATTGGTCCTGGAGTATCCTGTTGAAGTGCAATATGTATTGCTAAGAAAATAAAGCCTGAAGCTTTTGACCTAAGCCTATTGGTAAGATACGAATTTGTTCTTATCCTCGGGGTATAAAAAATGTGGTGTCATGTTAATCCTGTAAGCCCGAAGATAGAAGAGTTGGTTCTTGCAGATGCCGATCCCCCACTTGATCCACAAAAGGCACAACCGGACATCTGCCACTACTTTACACATGAAATTGTTGCATCATTGGGACTACAAAAGCAAGAGGGCAAGAAAGATGCTCTAACAACGAATTATGAAGATAATGCTGCCTACATTGTCCAATTAAAGTAGTGATGTATCAAAAGTGATTGGACAAAGCATACGTCACCAGAAGTTAACAAGGATGATTGGCTTGCAACAACATCAAGAAATCAAGAGAGGCCAAAATGAGGGGGAGTAGAATACGCACTGCACTCTTTTTTCCTTCACCAAGTTTTTATCCCACTGGGTTTTTCTTGGTAAGGTTTTTAATGAGGCAGTTCTCTCTAAGCGTATTCTTCCCAATACAAAAAATAACATCCAAGGGGGAGTGTTGTAAATAAAACGTGGGTGGATGTTATTCCACCTATCCCAAAATTATGTTTTGTATGAATACACATATACAGAATGAAAACCGGGTGTGAGTTGGCTTCGTCTCCTTCATCCCTTCTTCTCCTTCCTTTCTACCTTCCTCTTCTCCTTCATTTTTCTTCTCCAAATCTTCCATTAAAACACTATATTTCCAACATTTCACACTACAATATCTAAGCTTTGGAACACTATTAAACTGATTACAGACCGACACTGTATAAGTGCTGGATGTGGACATGGGATTTTGATTAGATGAGCTTTGTTTTCGTCGAGAATGATTAATTAAATAAGCATGACTCCTTCCCAGGCCAAACTAGTGCAAGATTGATATATTTTTCTTTTCAGTGGAAAAACTGTGTGTCATGGTAACAGCTTCCTGAGGCTTACACGTACACATAGGATCCCAATTCTCTGTATTTTTTTCTTTATCATAGAAGCCAGGGCCGACTATACTATTGGTCCTTGGGATTACAGGGCTAGAATGAATGACCCTCACCCTTCACCTACCTCCAAAGGACAAGTAGCACTTGCATGGGCATGAAAGTCAAGTCAAGTTTCCTTCCTTCCTTCAACGGCTTTACCTTTACCAACGTGTCCGTACAAAAGAACCCACTTCAAAGGCAAAATATGTTTATTTCTTCCCCTCCTCAATTTCATCATGTATTGTTACTAATATATTACTAATGTTGTTATTGTTATTGAGAAACCACGATCTTCATTTTATTCACGACACGACCAAACTCAATAAAACTCCCTCAAGTGAAGCTTTGCTAGATCCCGAGTCAAAAGAAGACACCACTCTCATGATATGCAGACAAAACCCTCAAGTTATTGTCATCACAATTGTTTGTTGTGTTGTGTTACACAAGGGAAGCAAACTTAATTGACCAACCGCGTTTCATAAATGGAAAAAAATTTTCTCTCCCGATGGCAAAACCACACAAATTCAAATAACGCAAAGATTTTTCCTCTTTGAAAAATCCTCACCCGTCCAAAAATCATTAGAGCATGGAAAAAATGAAGAACGCATGCATTGGAATTGAACATCATCAACCTGGGTTTCAACTAACACAACTTGACAAAGGTTTTCAGAATTTTCCAACATGATACAAACCAGGATTGTGTCTCTTTCCTTATGATATTTTCCTACAATCAATCAATCAATACAACCCAGGATTATTGTCCTTTTCAGGTTCACGCTCCACAGTTCTTGCAAAGAATCTGCGGTTCACAATTTACAATGAGGCAGCGCACATGACTTTGTGGCAGTAAATAGCATGATAGCATTGATTTATGTACTATGGTATGGGATGGTCTTCCCAAAAACAAAAAAAACAATTGTATAAGTCCAAACAAAGATATATACACCGTTGAACAATTTCCCAAATTGGGAGAGTAGTCCTTTTAAGATTTTCAATTATTGGTATTGTGTCTCCCTCATCCGAGGAAATGTACAAAAGAATCAGAGGAACAGAGGAAACTTTGTGGTTGAATATTAAAGAGAAGGAGCATGGAAATATCAAAGGGAATTGACATCCCAAGTGTTGTTGTTAGGCAAGGCAACAACTTGATCAATCTAGTCGTGAAACTAGAGGGAAAGGAGAATTGCTGACCAAAGTGTGCAAACTACTTGTTGATGGAGAAATTTTGGAGGTCGGCCAATCATAGAATCAACTAAAACAACGTTGCGGAATCATTTTGAATAGTTTGAACTTTGAATTCGTATGAAACTTCTGTAAAATTCCATATTTGAAACACAGATACTTACTTTGAACAGCTCATCATAAGGATCTTTTGACACTCTGGCATTACTGTTGTAAAGATTTTTTTCTTACCGTTCATTAGTTTTCATTTCATCTTTGCCAGTTACCATGATAACGATTTCTCCCGCATTTACCAAAAAGTTAAAATAAAAATAGAAACAACAAAATCTGGAAATGCATATAGAGTCATTTTTCATTAACTTTTAAAAATCTTTTTCTGTCCAGCAAACCAGAAACCAACGGACAAGAGCCCACTGATTTTTAATATTTTTAAAACAAAACATTTGACGGCTCTAATTGCAATGGTAGTAGCAAAGTTGTACGTAGCCACCCAGCAGAAGAAGGCAGCAACAGGTGGAGGGAGGGAGGGGTGGCAAAGAAACTGGAACTAGCAAAGCATGAAAAGACACACAAAAACAAAAACAAAAACAAAACAAAACAGACGAGGAGAAGGAGATTCATGTAAATTCCGCGAAATATCACAGCTGTGTGTCGCCACTTGTTGCATGCACAGCTTTTCCTTCCCTTCCTACTATATAAACACCCCCTCCTCCCCCATCCCTCTTTGCCCCTACACAGACACAGGAGTTACCGCTTCCTTACATTTCCTTCCTTAACCACATTGTTCCTCCAAACTAAAACAGTCACATTCTGAGATTCCTAGGCACCCAGAAACAAAAAAAAAAAAAAAAAAGCATTACAACCTCAAAAAACTTTGTCTTTCAATTGCATTCTCTATGGTCACAATGATCTCTTCACTAAACCAAGCTCATTCCACTTTCACTTCCAGTGAATTACTACCCAGAAGGAGTTCACGCTCCAAAACCCAATTCTCTCCGCTACCCATTATTCAAAACTCGCATAAAGGTCCAAGCTTTAACAACCCACAAAAGCCCCTTCACATTTCTTCTGCTGAGAATTTCGCATTCTCAACAAAACCCCTGCAAAAGACTCCAACTTTGGCATGCAATGCCTATGAGGCTGACCGGTCCCGGCCACTGGATATCAACATAGAGTTGCCCGACGAGCAGGCGGCCCAGAGGATAAAGATTGGGATCTATTTCGCCACTTGGTGGGCTTTGAATGTGGTGTTCAATATCTACAACAAGAAGGTCTTGAATGCCTTCCCTTATCCTTGGCTCACTTCTACCCTCTCCCTTGCTTGTGGGTCTCTCATGATGCTGATTTCATGGGCTACTAGAATTGCTGATGCCCCCAAGACCGATTTCGAGTTCTGGAAGACTCTGTTCCCTGTAAGTGATCTTTGGAGTTCTCCTAGATGTATATGGGCCTGTTTGATTATCGAGAAACTTGGGCTAGCTTTGGTGTTACTATGCATCACGCATTGTTTGCTAAGTGAGTGTAGTTGAAGAGTTGCAATCAAAAGAGGAATTGCATTGGAATTCACTCTCTTATCAATTATCAGGCAATTAAACTTGGAATTTGGTGTTTTACATTCTGATTCAATGTTTTGTCTATGCTTCTGTTGTCTAGGTTGCTGTGGCACACACAATTGGGCATGTGGCTGCAACTGTTAGTATGTCAAAGGTTGCTGTCTCATTCACTCACATCATCAAGAGTGGTGAACCAGCTTTCAGTGTCTTGGTCTCAAGGTTTCTTCTGGGTGAAACATTCCCGCTGCCAGTCTATTTGTCTCTTTTACCAATTATTGGAGGCTGCGCCCTTTCAGCAGTTACCGAGCTCAACTTCAACATGACTGGTAAGAGAGTTTCCAAATTTCATTTATTAGTGTGTGTAGAGCTTACGACGGTGTTGAGTTGATGCAAAGATTTCCACTTATGTGCTATTGATTTCCAGCTTGAGTTGTAATCCATGTTGCATTTTATCTCAGGGTTTATGGGGGCGATGATATCCAATTTGGCATTTGTGTTCCGGAACATCTTTTCGAAGAAGGGGATGAAGGGCAACTCTGTTAGTGGGATGAACTACTATGCTTGCTTGTCACTGTTGTCTCTCCTAATCCTCACTCCCTTTGCAATTGCCGTGGAGGGCCCTCAGATGTGGGCTGCCGGCTGGCAAAATGCTCTTGCACAGATTGGACCCAATTTTGTATGGTGAGTACACTGACTTACGGCTTTCCTAAACTTGTTTATAAGTGTTAATTTGCAACGATTCTGTTAGTTCTTTTATTTCATAGTTAGCAAAAGCACCAAATTCGAATTGCAGACACGCAAAATATATTGAGTACAAATATCTCACAGTTGAGAGTTTTCTGCTCATTTTCATCCCAGAACCTTGAAACAGCAACTACTATGCCTTAATGGACTTTTGCATAATGGACAATGACTCTTTAACTCTGGGTTATGGGGCCAGTTATCTCTCAGCTCTAAAATATTTTGGTTCACTTAGCATTAATATAAAAAAGAGGCTCCTTGGCCCATTGATAGGACGGGCTTCTGAGGATGTAGATTTGTTGGGCTTGCACTCTCATTTCCACGAGTGAAATATTACTTTGATCTCTCTTTGAGGAGGTTAAAGGGTCTTTTTTTTTTTTTTTTGACAGAAGGTTAAAGGGTCTTTAGACTTTAGTTAGGTAACCTGTTGTCTTGTGCATATTGACAAGCATGTAAAGTCTTGGCTACAAAGTACATCTCCAGGATATTACACGATTTTTTCTTGATCAGGAATCCAGCATCTAAAATCTTCTGTTTATTTGCTTGTACTTTGTCCGTTCTTCACTTTGCAAGTGGCATGTTTTATCTCATGTCTTGGTTTGCTTTCTAAAATCAAGAAGGGTGATCTGCACGTGAAGACTTCTATTGTAAAATATAGTAACTATGTCAATTTTCCTGTTTTATTTTAAATTCGTGAAATTTATGTGGCTGTGTATTGTTGAAACAGGTGGGTAGCAGCACAGAGTATATTCTATCATCTCTACAACCAAGTTTCGTATATGTCGCTAGACCAGATTTCGCCCTTGACATTTAGCATTGGAAACACGATGAAGCGGATATCCGTCATAGTCTCCTCCATCATCATCTTCCACACCCCTGTCCAACCCATCAATGCACTTGGAGCTGCCATTGCAATCCTTGGCACCTTCCTCTATTCACAGGTAATATTGTCAGTTCAGGCAAGACGTACTTTCAGGGGGGGACCAGAATGGTTTTTTTTATATGTCCCCACTTGTTTGAACAGGGACAATAATCCTTATTATATTTACCCTTTCGATCTTTTTTAGGGCTGGTGAATGTGGAGAAAGCCACATTTGTTCTTGTTTTTTGGTCAAAATTTTATTTCTTCGTCCCGAATTGAGGCCAAAAGACATTTTCGTTCGTTGGCCTTGGTGTTTTGGGAGTTTGGACATGTTTTTTCTATTTGTTGTTGTGGGCCTTTTAGGTTGAGAAGTAGGAGTGGGCGTGTTACATATGATGGAATTGATTCCATGGCTTGGGTAGTGACAAATACATTTTAAAGATTAAATTTGTTGTTCCTTTCTTGTTATCTTTTGCTTTCAATTTTATAGTTGAGAAATTATAACTACAATATTCTGAGTTTTCGACTGTATGAGTGGCTTATTTCTAACAAGATCGTTCATTGTTGTGCAGGCAAAGCAGTGAGCAAACTAGAGTTGGGGGTTTAATTGTAGCATAAAATGATAAAAGAAGACCTATACTGAAGATAACACAGCTTGGTGGGATATCGCTAGGTGATGGGTTCCGATGGGGAAAATTTGGCGTGTGGCCTTTTCATGGTCCTTGGTCCCCCATGTACAACCACTGAAAAATCAGCTTCACCATAGGTGGACTTAAAGCAGCAGCCTCTTTTGTTCAGGAATCCTACCTATTGATCCTGCTTGACTTGGTAGATAGCAGTTTCTTTCATTCCGTTGCAGTTGTAGTGAAGATGAGAATAAATATGTTGCAGGACCATGTTGATTTTGCTAGTGCCATAACTGTACTAATAATGCAATTCCTTTGAAGCTTTTTCACTCTTGAGTGACTTATAACTACTACTTTTGCAACTCACTTGGAAAAAAAAAAAAAAGAAAAACTTACTTGGGCTCTTATTAATTCTAACAATGCTTTTAATCGAAAAAAAAATAAAATCTAACAATGCTTTCCATGCCCAAGTCGTCATTGTCATTTCCTTTTGGGTAGCGGGAAACAGAAAGCGCTGAACTGAAGCATTTCACTATTTAGTGGTTGTGACTTGCCCAATGAGAAAAAAGGAACCCCACCCTGTGTACAAAATCTTTTGGCTGGATTGAAGAAATCAACATATGCATGATTTGATGCAGCATTACCTCTGATTTTCTGGGGGCTTTTGTTAGGTAAAGCTCAAGCTGGTCCTAGTCGGGCCTTCATCGGGTCCCTTTGCTTTTAAATAATTGTCCCGGAATTTAGAAGCTGCAAGTGGCTGTGTTTTGTTTGCTGCAACTCGAATCTCCCATAAGGATTAGTCATCAGTGCATTAACTCTTGAGTCACTGGGTTAAACACTAATGAAGAATTAGTAGACGGATTTAGTATCAGCTCGAGGGTGGTTGTATCAATTGTATAATTTAACCTATATTTTAAGTAAGAAAATCCCCTTATCACCGAGTAATTAACACCTTCAGGTGTTGTGGCGATTCATCCTGCCATTGCAGGACACACCATCTCTTGATGTATCAATCTAGGTATAGTAGTTTGATTATAGTGAGATGAAAAATGATTATAAGTAGTTTGATTGATGCCTCCTCCGGGAGAAAGTCTTCTATGTAGCACGGCAATAAACCTGATGGGTTAGCTTAATCAAGATACTTTTTTTTAAGTGAAAGGGAATATATTCAACTAAAAAACGCTTACATCAGGTCGGGTGGGCATTCCCTCGCCTTGATCCTGTCAGACAGAATGACAGCTCCAATTTCTGGAGGGGTGGTAACTAGAGGCGTATAGCCTAGTTGAAAATCAATGGCATCAGCACAGAAGTTTGCCTCTCTATTTACAAAGGAGATCACAGCAGACCAATCTCTATTTAGCAAAGATTTAATTTCTCGAATAAGATCATTCCTCGCATAAGATTGGTGAGTTGTGGAGTGAATCCAATCTACTGCTGCAGTAGAGTCCGATTCAACAATAATATGATTTAGTCCTAGTGTCCAAGCATCCTGCAAGGCCCACAAAATACTCCATAATTCAACTCTAATGGGAGTGCAGCTTCCTAGTGAGACCCCAAAGCCCCTCATCCAATTGCCTTTATGATCTCGTAAAAGACCTCCAGCAGTTGCCTTGCCAAAGTCACCTTTAACTGCTACATCAACGTTGAATTTAAGCCAGCCTTTTGGTGGGAACTTCCAGGTGTGGCTTCTTCTAGGTGCACTTTGAGAGATCACACGTGAGTTTATCAGTAACTCTCATTCATGTTCGAAACTGTTGGCACAAGTTAAGATGGCCCCAACCGGATGGTTACTATCCAGGTCTTGATCTTCAAAGACTACCTTATTCCTCCATGTCCACAATTTCCAGCAGGTTACTGCAAAAACCGTACACCAATTCCTTCGACCAAACTGGGTTTTGTCAGGATTCAAATTCTAAAAAAGCCACAATTCTATGTTGTCCGAGAAGAATTCTCTACAGTTTGTCTTATCTATCATAATACCACTCCAAACTTCCCTTGCATAGACACAGTCTTTGACAACATGCAGACAATTCTCGTCAAAACAATCACAGCAAGGGCAAGTGGCTGATTGAGCCAGCTGCCGGTGAACTCTCAACTCATTAGTTAATAATCTGTTATGTGCCAAGATCCACAAGAATGAGCAGATTCTCAAAGGCCCTTTCCATTTCCAGATTCGCTGCCAGAGTGCATTTGATATCTCAGAAGTTTCTTCGTTCAGGCTGGTGTAAGCGGAGGCCGTTGAAAACTCACCTTTGGGGTTGTAGAACCACGTCAGGCCATCCTCAAGCATGTCATGACTGGGAGGTAAGACAGTCTATAACTTGAAAATTATGAATGCCGGCAGAAACTGATAGAATATGCCCCAGTTCCACTGTCCATCTTCCAAAACCATGTCTGCCATAGAGAACCATAGCAATTGGGGGAGGAACCGGATGAGTGACATGATCAATGATCTTGAGTTCTTGATCAAGCCACACGTCTCGCCAAAAATTAATCCTCCTACCATTACCAACTTCCCAGCCTACACCAGACAATAAGGACGGCCATACCTCACAGATGGCTCTCCAAAGATTGGAACCATTCTTCTTCTCCACTTCTTGCGGAATGACCTCCCCATTTCGGATATATTTCCACCGTAGCACTTGGGCCCACAGGGCTCCCGAATTATTTGTAACGCCCCGAATTTTCATAATTTGATTTTTCAGAATTTTCGAAATTTTTATTCCAATTTTACCCTTGAGGAATTTCTGAATTTTTGGACAAGGAAATAAATTATTTTACCTTCGTTATATGGGAATTAGGTCGATGGTATGACGGGTTCGGCTTTCGTTGAAGTTTAATCGGGTTTCAGGGTTGAGAATTAAATTTTGAAGTAGTTCCCCCGAAACTACGTCGTTTTGGTTACTGTTTAAAAAAAAAAAACAAACAAATGGGCGCGTTGACCAGGCAAGGGTTGACCGCGCCTAAGCGGATGACGGGTCGTCCACTAGGGCGGCCAACCCTAGCCCGCTTCCTTCTTTTACTCCTCTTCTTTCTTTTCTATTCTTCCTTCTTTTCTACTCTTTCGTGTTTTTCTCTTCTTCTACTTTGTTTTTCTGCAGCCGCCGCGCCTACCTCCCTTTCTCTTCTTCCTCCTTCGTTCTTCTCTTTCCTCCTCCCTTTCGTTTTTCCTCTCTTCTTCTTCCCTCCTCTCTTCTTTCCCTCTCTTCCTTCTCTCCCTCTCTCCCACATCTCCCTTCCTTTCAAATCGCCGCTGCCACCATCGCAGGTTGCAGAGGAGGGCGAGGCGAGGGCGGTCTTGTGCGAGCTCGACGAGGCCACCTACGTGTGGAGTCCTCGTCTTCTTCGTGAGACGCACTGGTGGTTATGTCTCCGAGCGGTGCCGTGGTGAGCCGAGGCCAGACAGGTCCCGACAGCGAGGGGTTGATTCCGGTAAGCACGTACAGTCGCCTTCCCCTCAATTATTTCGTTTTTGTTTGTCTTTGGTGGTGGTGACGAGTTGGGGTGGTTTTGATGGTTGATTTTCCCTTTGTTCCTCTTGTGTTGGTGACGACTTGGGTTCGGTGGTGTACCTGTTTGGTGCGTGCTTGTTGGCGGTGGGTGCGATGTGGTGCGTTTTGGTGGCCGGTGTGCTGCGTGTCGGGTCTGTTGCTCGCCAGTGTAGGTGGTCGGTTCCGGCAGGTTGCTTGCGTGTGTGAGTGAAGTGTGGCAGTGAAGGTGCTCGGGTGTGTTGTTGTTTCTCCGGGCAGTGTTCGGTTCTTGGCAGATCTGTGAGATTCCGGGTAAGAAATCACTTTTTCTGATTCTTATGTTGTCGATATGATGAACAGTTGGTATTGTGTTGTTGGATTGAATGTTGTAGTTGTTGGGTTCGTTTCTGGCAGATTTGGGTGAATTCCGGCAAGTTCACCGGAATCCGGCGAAGGCTCGGGAATTTTCCTTCGAGGCTCGGGAATTTTCCGGCGAAGGTTCGGGTTTTGACTCCGGCATTGTACTTGATGTATAATTTGTGTTAATCATGGCATGTACTTATTTAATTTGGATTGGGTTTTGTAATATTGATAAGGTACATAGTAGTAAATCGAGTACGGGAGTTGGTGCGGAATATAACCGGGAAGTTACCGACACGGGTAGAACCTTAGGCCGGGAATTTTTGGGATCGAATTAACCTTGGACTTAAGTAACGGGCTTTAAGCCCAATCCTATACTTGGCTTAATAAGGACTTAAGGAAGTGGGCTTTAGGCCCGAAAATTGTAATTGGGCTTAGATTGGACTTTAGGCCGGGAATTCATAAACGACATAATGAGTGGGCCATAGGCCCGGGAACTACTCTTGGACTTAGTTGGGCTTAAGCCCGGTGAACCTTAGGTCCCGATACTCGGAGTTTTGGTGAGAGGACATTAAGTCGGGTTTAGACCCGGGAATTTTCGTATTGGCTAACTAGGGACGGGTTTTACTCAGTTGAGCATTATAGTTACATGCATGCACGTTTTATTGTTATTGTTTGTAATTTGTTGTGTGTGTCGGTATTCAGGCACGGGTAACACCTCGGGAGCTGGAGGATCTATTTTGGGAAAAGCTCCACAGGACAATCGTCGTTGAGGTGACTTTATATGTCTTTTTATGTTTGTATGCATGAGCTTGTTTTGATTGGGTTGTTTGAGTTGCATGCTTGTTTGCTAACATGTTGTGATCCGTATTGTGTGCCTAAGTGTATTGTTTGCCTGTGAGCATGATATTTGGATTGTTATGGAATATAACAAGTGGAGTGATTTTGGGTGTTTTGTGTGATGCATTGTGGGTCGGAGACCCGGTTATTTGTTTTGGTTGACTTATCACACAACCCTGTTAAATCACAACTAATGGCACACATAAACTCATAATTTGTGAATAAAGATAATGTACAGTAGAAGTTAGGCTACTGTGTGCCGATGACCGGTTGTTTCGAGCGGGAAGTGATACCCCTCGGGTTTGCTTGCGGAATAGCAAGTGTTATGCGGCTTTGCATATGGGTCTGTAATGACCGGTTCTACCTCCCTCCTTCTACCTCCCCCTTTCTACCTCCCTCTTTCTCTCTGTCTCTCTCTCTCTCTCTCTCTCTATGGGTTGGTTGGGCTTCGTGCCTGGTTTTATTTGGGCTTATGCCTGGTTGTCTCATGAGACGGGACCGAGCTCGACGCACACAGTAGGGGGCCCTGAATAATAAATCATAATAAGAAAATTTAATACACAACAGATGGAGAATAATGAACTATTTGCTTGATTGGCTTGGCATGTTAGTACTGGTTGTTGTATGTTGCTTACTTGTCCTGTTGCTCTTCTTTCCTTTCGGACTTGATCTGCACACTCTCAAAATTAGACTTATATTGTTCACTGAGTAGGCGACTCACATAATCGCCAACATTGTTTTTCAGACTTTAGATAGCGTGCAGTCACTTTCCATCCTTCCAGAGTACAGACGTGGTTATCTCAGCAGGTAGCTGTGCTTGATCTCCCGGTTGGATCCATAGAGTCGGCATGCATGTTGTTTTGATTCTCTTATTTTTACTCTGTTTGTTTCTTCCGCTGCATTGGATTTTTATTGGGATGTCATTATTGATTTTGGATTATTTTATCGGCGGAATGCCGGGATTTACTATTGATGATGCATCGGCAGGATGCCGGGTTTGATTTGAGGCTTGCTTAGCCAGTTTGACTATGTTTGTTATGACATCTCTTTTTATTAAGTATTTTGGACATTGTTGATATTGGATTTCGTGTCCCGGGTTTCAAGGGTATTTTGGTAATTTCCTTGTGTTTAAGTATTTTGTTGTTAAATTGGGACACGGGTGTTTCAGCTTGGTAGCGGAGCAGGCTTTAGATCCTTGGTATTTAAAAAGTGTTTTAAACTGTGTTTTCAAAGTGATTTCTGTGTTTAAGCCTGTTTCCGGATTTATGACTTAAAAGTGTTTTTGACTCATTTGCATTCATATAGGCGTCGATATGGATCACGAGGGACAGCACAATGCTGAGGATGACGCCGCTACTCAGGTCTCCGACAATGTGTCGGTGATGCAGGTTCCCGTTGGTCAGGGGAACAATGATGCAACAGAGAATAATGTTGCATGGGGTGGAGGACAGAATGCTGTGCCACCTGTTGTGAACCCAGCGTTTCAGTAGTATCAGGCTTTTCTGCAGTGGCAGCAGTTCTAGCAGTTTCAGCAGCAGCAGCAGGGTGCCCAGCCGGTAGCACCTGCTGCAGTAGGTGGTATGGAGAGTGGATACAAACATATGGATAAGTCTGCTGTGAAGGAATTCTCAGGTGAAGAGGGCAAAGTCAAGGAGTTTGATGATTGGTTTCGCCAGGTGGAGAATGTTCTGGAGAAGTTCACCTGTGCACCTGAGCAGAGGGCTCGATTAGCTGCACATAAGTTCATAGGGTATGCATTGTCATGGTGGCAGGATCTTGTGGCCAATTTACCGAAGCCTGTGGAGATGCCTTGGGAGGATTTCAAGGAGAGATTCTACAAGGAGTTTCTTACTGTTGGTTTTCTGGAGGAGCAGAAGAAGCAGTTTTTTGAGGTGAAGCAGGGTCTAGATGAGACTGTATCAGCTTTCAGGATCCGGTATAGCATTCTTCTCTCTTATGCTAGGGAGTTTGTGCCCGATGAGTTGACTAAGTATAGGCGGTTTGTTAACGGCTTACACACTGAGATAGCGATGGTTGTGGCTGGTGGAGGGCACAAGACTTGGGAGGCAGTTTGTGCCGCTGCTTTTGATGCTGAGAGAGTTCAGTTGCTCGGGAAGGAGGCTCGGGCAACCGAGCAGAGGAAGCAGTCATCGGCTTCGGGTCAGAAGAGGCAGTATTCTGAGGCCGGAGGTGCAGAC
Source organism: Turnera subulata (assembly GCA_028386065.3). Lineage (NCBI taxonomy): Eukaryota > Viridiplantae > Streptophyta > Magnoliopsida > Malpighiales > Passifloraceae > Turnera > Turnera subulata. Next base: position 288,407 of record JAKUCV010003501.1, on the reverse strand, counting down.
TATTCTGTTGGACAGAGTTCTTCTTACCAGGGTTCGAAGAAGTTTCGAGGGCAGAGTTATCAGGGTGGACCGGGCAGATCCTCGGGAGGACGGTCCTATCAGTCTGGTTCTCGGGGACGGGGTTCCTCAGCACGGTTCTCGGGTACATGCTGGTATCGTAACACGCCAGGTCATCAGAAGTCTACTTGCTACAAGTGGATGAGGGATAATGGTGGCAGTGGTTCTCAGTATACGGTACAGAGTTCAGTGGCTAGTGGTGCTGTTTCTTCTGGTCCAAACAGGGGTGGCGGACAACAGGATCGAGGTCGTGGAGGTTCTGAAGCTCCGAACCGCGGAGGTGCGACTCAGTCTGCTGCAGCTCCTAGGGTTTATGCCATCACCCGAGAGGAGGCTGCTGATGCTCCAGAGGTTATAGCAGGTACCTTTATGGTTTTTGGTCAGTTTGCACATGCTTTAATTGATCCTGGTTTTACACATTCTTTTGTATCACGTGCATTCATGACTACTCACAACATAGAGGATGATAACCTTAGTAGGCCCCTAAGAGTCCGTTTACCCACTAGAGATATGGTAGTTGTTGATCGAGTTTGTAGGAATGTGTGTTTTCCTTCTGATCTTGCTGTCATGGATTTGGGAGAGTTTGATGTTATCTTAGGCATGGACTGGTTGTCCAGACACCAAGCAGTAGTTGATTGTCGGGCCAGGGAAGTTTCCTTATCTTCTTTGTTGGGGCGTAGATTGGTGTTTGTTGGAGAACGAAGCGTTCTATCGGCGTGCTGTATCTCGGCCATCCAGGCTTTCAGGATGATCCGAGAGGGTTGTGATGCATTCCTTGCTCATGTGGTCGATTCTTCGATACCAATACCTGGAGTGGAGGATATTCCTATTGTTCGGGAGTTTCTCGATGTTTTTCCTGATGATTTACCTAGACTGCCTATGGAGCGGGAGGTGGAGTATACAGTTGATTTGGTACCGGGAGTTGCACCTATTTCTATACCGCCCTACAGAATAGCTCCGGCAGAACTTCAGGAGTTGAAGAAATAACTGGAGGAGTTGTTAGACAAGGGTTTTATTAGACCGAGCATCTCACCTTGGGGTGCCCCGGTCTTATTTGTGAAGAAGAAGGATGGCAGTATGCGAATGTGTGTAGACTATAGGCAGTTGAACAAGGTGACTGTGAAGAATAAGTATCCTTTGCCTAGGATTGATGATTTGTTCGATCAGTTGCAGGGTGCATCCGTGTTCTCGAAGATTGACTTGCGATCTGGTTACCATCAGGTTCGGATTGTAGAGCAAGATATACCGAAGACTGCATTCTGCACTCGGTATGGTCATTATGAGTTTGTGGTTGTTCCTTTTGGTCTGACGAATGCACCGGCAGTGTTCATGTGTATGATGCAACAGGTCTTCCATGAATTTCTGGACCGGTTTGTGGTAGTGTTCATTGATGACATCTTGGTCTACTCGAGTAGTAAGGCTGAACATGAGGACCACTTGAGACAAGTTTTGCAGAGGTTGAGAGAAGAACAACTCTATGCCAAGCTCAGCAAGTGTGAGTTTTGGTTGGATGAGGTCGCATTTCTTGGACATATTGTGTCCGGTGAGGGCATTAAGGTGGATCCGACCAAGATTAAAGCAGTCATGGATTGGGAGCCACCGATGAGCGTTTCTGAGATACGGAGTTTTCTTGGACTTGCTGGTTACTACCGGAGGTTCATTGAGGGTTTTTCCTTAATAGCGGGTCCCATAACTAAGCTGTTGAGGAAAGACTGCGCTTTTGTTTGGGATGGCAGTTGTCAGAAGAGTTTTGAGGAGTTGAAGAGTCGGTTGACTTCTGCACCGGTTTTGACTGTTCCGAGACCCGGAGTGGAGTACACGGTGTTCAGTGACGCTTCTGGTCTGGGCTTGGGATGTGTTTTGATGCAGGAGGGTCGGGTGATTGCTTATGCCTCCAGGCAGTTGAGAACTCACGAGAGGAACTATCCGACCCATGATCTGGAGTTAGCTGCTGTGATCTTTGCTTTGAAGATCTGGAGACACCATTTATACGGTGAGAAGTGTCGGATTTTCACGAATCACAAGAGTTTGAAGTACATCATGACCCAAAGGGAGCTTAATATGAGGCAGAGACGCTGGATTGAGCTTCTGAAGGATTATGACTGTACTATAGAGTACCATCCGGGCAAGGCCAATATTGTAGCAGATGCATTGAGCCTGAAGAGAGTAGTTGTTGCAGATGAGGACGCTGTTTCTTATGCTTTGCCATCGTTGGTGGAGCTGAGGTCGTTGGATGCACAGTTGGAGGTGGATGTTACTGGGGCGTTGCTTGCTAGTTTGAGCATCCGGCTGACCTTGAGGGATAAGATCATGGAGTTGCAGTATGGTGATCCTCATCTAGCAGAGTTGCGGGATAAGGCTCTCGGTGGAGAGAGTTCTAGTTTCTATGTCTGGGAGGATGGTGCTTTGATGACCGGTGATCGGTTATGTGTTCCGGATGTTGATGACTTGAGGAGATGGATTATGGATGAAGCGCATAATGCGCCGTATGCTATGCATCCGAGTAGCACCAAAATGTACCAGAACTTGAAGAGTCATTATTGGTGGCCCGGGATGAAGAAGGATGTTGCGGAGTTTGTAGCTCGTTGTATGACTTGTCAGCAGGTGAAAGCCGAGCATCAGGCTCCTGCCGGCAAGATGAGATCTTTGACTATTCCGCAGTGGAAGTGGGAGCATATCACTATGGACTTTGTGATCGGGTTACCGAGGACCCGGGGTCGACATGATGCCATCTGGGTCATTGTTGACAGGTTGACCAAGTCAGCTCATTTCCTACCGATTCAGCAGACGGATACAATGGATAAGCTGGCGAGGTTGTATGTGTCGGGTATAGTCCGTCTACATGGGGTTCCACTATCCATTGTGTCGGACAGGGATCCGAGGTTTATTTCCCATTTCTGGAAGAGTTTGCAGTCAGCTTTGGTACTAAGCTGAATTTCAGTACTGCATTCCATCCGCAGACCGATGGGCAGTCAGAGAGGACTATACAGACGCTGGAGGATATGCTTAGAGCCTGTGTGCTCAATTTTAGTGGTTCATGGGACGAGACATTACCGTTGGTTGAGTTTGCCTATAACAACGGGTATCACTCCAGTATCGGTATGGCGCCATATGAGGCTTTGTATGGGCGGAAGTGTCGTAGTCCGATCTGTTGGGATGAAGGTCTGAGACAGGTGATTGGTCTGGACCTAGTCCAGGAGACTGTTGATCAGATCGAGGTGGTTAAGCAGTGCATGAGAGCTGCTCAGGATCGGGAAAAGAGTTTTGCCGATAAGCATCGTCGGGAGATGGAGTACAATGTAGGTGACAGAGTCTTCCTCCGTGTTGCTCCCTAGAGAGGTGTTATCCGGTTTGGGAGGAAGGGCAAGTTGAGCCCTCGTTATATTGGTCCTTATGAGATCATTGAGCGGATTGGTCCGCTGGCTTACAGGTTGGCTTTATCGGAGGAGCTGTCGTGCATACATGATGTATTCCACGTCTCGATGCTGAGGCGTTATCAGTCTGATCCTAGTCATGTTGTATCCCCGACAGAGGTGGAGGTTTCTGAGGATTTGACTTATGTTGAGGAGCCGGTTGAGATTCTTGCTCGGGAGGAGCGACAGTTGAGGAATCGAGTTATTCCGATGGTTCGGGTTAGGTGGAGCCGTCATTCTCCGAATGAGGCTACTTGGGAGGTTGAGTCCCACATGCAAGAACAGTATCCCCATTTTTTTGATGTTTCATATCCTGTAATTTTGAGGAGGAAATTTCCTTAAGTGGGGTAGAACTGTAACGCCCCGAATTTTCATAATTTGATTTTTCAGAATTTTCGAAATTTTTATTCCAATTTTACCCTTGAGGAATTTCTGAATTTTTGGACGAGGAAATAAATTATTTTACCTTCGTTATATGGGAATTAGGTCGATGGTATGACGGGTTCAACTTTCGTTGGAGTTTAATCGGGTTTCGGGGTTGAGAATTAAATTTTTTCTTCTTCTACTTTGTTTTTCTGCAGCCGCCGCGCCTACCTCCCCTTCTCTTATTCCTCCTTCGTTCTTCTCTTTCCTCCTCCCTCTCGTTTTTCCTCTCTTCTTCTTCCCTCCTCTCTTCTTTCCCTCTCTTCCTTCTCCCCCTCTCTCCCACATCTCCCTTCCTTTCAAATCGCCGCTGCCACCATCGCAGGTTGCAGAGGAGGGCGAGGCGAGGGCGGTCTTGTGCGAGCTCGACGAGGCCACCTGCGTGTGGAGTCCTCGTCTTCTTCGTGAGACGCGCTGGTGGTTGTGTCTCCGAGCGGTGCCGTGGTGAGCCGAGGCCAGACCGGTGCCGGCAGCGAGTGGTTGATTCCGGTAAGCACCTACAGTCGCCTTCCCCTCAATTATTTCGTTTTTGTTTGTCTTTGGTGGTGGTGACGAGTTGGGGTGGTTTTGATGGTTGATTTTCCCTTTGTTCCTCTTGTGTTGGTGTCGACTTGGGTTCGGTGGTGTACCTGTTTGGTGCGTGCTTGTTGGCGGTGGGTGCGATGTGGTGCGTTTTGGTGGCCGGTGTGCTGCGTGTCGGGTTTGTTGCTCGCCGGTGTAGGTGGTCGGTTCCGGCAGGTTGCTTGCGTGTGTGAGTGAAGTGTGGCAGTGAAGGTGCTCGGGGGTGTTGTTGTTTCTCCGGGCAGTGTTCGGTTCTTGGCAGATCTGTGAGATTCCGGGTAAGAAATCACTTTTTCCGATTCTTATGTTGTCGATATGATGAACAGTTGGTATTGTGTTGTTGGATTGAATGTTGTAGTTGTTGGGTTCGTTTCTGGCAGATTTGGGTGAATTCCGGCCAGTTCAACGGAATCCGGCGAAGGCTCGGGAATTTTCCGGCGAAGGTTCGGGTTTTGACTCCGGCATTGTACTTGATGTATAATTTGTGTTAATCAGGCCATGTACTTATTTAATTTGGATTGGGTTTTGTAATATTGATAAGGTACATAGTAGTAAATCGAGTACGGGAGTTGGTGCAGAATATAACCGGGAAGTTACCGACACGGGTAGAACCTTAGGCCGGGAATTTTTGGGATCGAATTAACCTTGGACTTAAGTAACGGGCTTTAAGCCCAATCCTATGCTTGGCTTAATAAGGACTTAAGGAAGTGGGCTTTAGGCCCGGAAATTGTAATTGGGCTTAGATTGGACTTTAGGCCGAGAATTCATAAACGACATAATGAGTGGGCCATAGGCTCGGGAACTACTCTTGGACTTAGTTGGGCTTAAGCCCGGTGAACCTTAGGTCCCGATACTCGGAGTTTTGGTGAGAGGACATTAAGTCGGGTTTAGACCCGGGAATTTTCGTATTGGCTAACTAGGGACGGGTTTTACTCAGTTGAGCATTATAGTTACATGCATGCACGTTTTATTGTTATTGTTTGTAATTTGTTGTGTGTGCCGGTATTCAGGCACGGGTAACACCTCGGGAGCTGGAGGATCTGTTTTGGGAAAAGCTCCACAGGACAATCGTCGTTGAGGTGACTTTATATGTCTTTTTATGTTTGTATGCATGAGCTTGTTTTGATTGGGTTGTTTGAGTTGCATGCTTGTTTGCTAACATGCTGTGATCCGTATTGTGTGCCTAAGTGTATTGTTTGCCTGTGAGCATGATATTTGGATTGTTATGGAATATAACAGGTGGAGAGATTTTGGGTGTTTTGTGTGATGCATTGTGGGTCGGAGACCCGATTATTTGTTTTGGTTGACTTATCACACAACCCTGTTAAATCACAACTAATGGCACACATAAACTCATAATTTGTGAATAAAGATAATGTACAGTAGAAGTTAGGCTACTGTGTGCTGATGACCGGTTGTTTCGAGCGGGAAGTGATACCCCTCGGGTTTGCTTGTGGAATAGCAAGTGTTACGGCTTTGCATATGGGTCTGTAATGACCGGTTCTACCTCCCTCCTTCTACCTCCCCCTTTCTACCTCCCTCTTTCTCTCTGTCTCTCTCTCTCTCTCTATGGATTGGTTGGGCTTCATGCCTGGTTTTATTTGGGCTTATGCCTGGTTGTCTCATGAGACGGGACCGAGCTCGACGCACACAGTAGGGGGCCCTGAATAATAAATCATAATAAGAAAACTTAATACACAACAGATGGAGAATAATAAACTATTTGCTTGATTGGCTTGGCATGTTAGTACTGGTTGTTGTATGTTGCTTACTTGTCCTGTTGCTCTTCTTTCCTTTCGGACTTGACCTGCACACTCTCATAATTAGACTTATATTGTTCACTGAGTAGGCGACTCACATAATCACCAACGTTGTTTTTCAGACTTTAGATAGCGTGCAGTCACTTTCCATCCTTTCAGAGTACGGACGTGGTTATCTCAGCAGGTAGCTGTGCTTGATCTCCCGGTTGGATCCATAGAGTCAGCATGCATGTTGTTTTGATTCTCTTATTTTTACTCCGTTTGTTTCTTCCGCTGCATTGGATTTTTATTGGGATGTCATTATTGATTTTGGATTATTTTATCGACGGAATGCCGGGATTTACTATTGATGATGCATCGGCAGGATGCCGGGTTTTATTTGAGGCTTGCTTAGCCGGTTTGACTATGTTTGTTATGACATCTCTTTTTATTAAGTATTTTGGACATTGTTGATATTGGATTTCGTGTCCCGGGTTTCAAGGGTATTTTGGTATTTTCCTTGTGTTTAAGTATTTTGTTGTTAAATTGGGACACGGGTGTTTCATTATTGATGAGTCTCCATGCAATTTTAAGAATTAAAGCATCATTAACTTGTCTAAGGGGTCTCATTCCCAGGCCCCCATTCTTTTTTGGTACACATACTTGTTTCCAGTTAAGTAAATGAATCTTGCGTTGGGATTTAGACTCGCCCCAAATGAATTGCCTTGATAGACTATCAATTCGATCACAGATGGATCTAGGAATTCGACAAGATTGCATGGTATATGTGGGCATGGCAGAGATTACCGATTTTGTTAGTGTAATGCGGCCTGCCAACGAGAGATGCTTGGCTTGCCAACCATTCAGCCTTTGTTGAACCCGCTCTACCAAATGTTCAAATGTTTTGTTTGTGACCCTCCGTGTATCACTGGTACCCCAAGGTATCATTCAAGATCAGCAGTAAGTGTAAAGCCAAAAGCCGAACTTAACCTTCTGGCCTCTCGTTTTTGCAAATTGGGCGAGATGAAAATCCGTGTCTTTGCCTTGCTCACCTTTTGTCCCGACCAAGAGCAGAAATCATCCAAGCATTTAGAGATCACCGAAACTTGCCTCATATCTGCTTTGGAGAACAGTACTAGATCATCAGCGAAGAAGACATGTGATAACCGTGGACCACCTCTGGACAAAGTGACCGGCTGCCAATTACCCATATCAACTTCCCTTTGAATCAAATGTCCCAGTTGCTCCATGCATAAGACAAATAGATAAGGGGCGAGAGGGTCCCCTTGTCTAATTCCTCTGCTTGGCTGAAAGTGTTTAGAGCTTGTACCATTCCAGTTGACACACAGTGAGGAGGTGGTAATACATCGCATTATGATCTCAACGAACTGCAAGGGAAACCCAGCATCTAGGAGTGTATCCTTTATAAAGCTCCATCGTGAGCGATCATATGCTTTTTCCAGATCGACTTTAATGGCCATAAGTTCAGCTTCTCCCTTCCTTTTTCTTCTCATAGTGTTAATTACCTCTTGAACAATCACAATGTTGACAGTTATTTGCCGGCCTGGCACAAAACTGCACTGCATTGGAGCCACTAGATCGTTAAGCAAGGGCTTAATTCTGTTCACCAGAACCTTTGTTAACAACTTGTACGTGACATTACATAGACCTATGGGTCTGAAGTGTTGCATAGATGTGGGCTGATCCACTTTCGGAAGTAGAACAATTGTTGTTCTATTCAAATCTGATTCCCATGAACTGTCTGTCGCACATTGTTTGATGAACTGTGTAAAGCTTTTACCTACAATGTCCTACTGAGACTGATAGAATATGGCATGAATACCATCTGGGCCTGCTGCCTTAAGAGGACCCATTTGGTCTAAACCAGTTTTAATCTCCAGATCGGTTATCGGCAATGATACTTTACCAATTAATTCAGCATTACAAAGGGGAAAATCTCCAGTGGAAGCAATAGATTGAGAGTGAGATGGCTCTTCAGTGTAAATCTATTTAAAATGAGATACCGCTAATTGCCTTAGTGCTTCCTGATCCTCCATCCATTGCCTAGTAGCATCCTTGAGTCTGGTCACCTTGTTTGTGTGCTTCTTGATCACTGTAGAGGCATGGAAATATGATGTGTTTCTGTCCCCAGCTTAGACCCATTGACTCTTGGCTCTTTGGGACCAATAGAACTCTTCTTGCAGAAGAATACTGTCCAAATCCAATCGTAATTCGATTTTTAGTTCCTAAAAAAATTTCGAATTTTGCATTCTAGGGCCTTTTGGATCCCTAAAATGCGGGCTGTTAATCTTTTCTTCTTTTGTTAGATGTTCCCAAACACTTCCGCATTCCAAATCTTGGCGTCTTTGACAAAAATCTGTTGTGAGTGATGAAAATCCCTTCCCATTTGCCACGAGTCCTTAACCAATCTCCCAAAATCCTAATGAAGAGTCCAAGAAGATTGAAAGTGGAAATAACCCGGATTATGTTTTTGTGCCCCCTGACTTTCCATGCGTAAAAGAATAGGCCTGTGGTCAGAGCACAGTCGTGGTAAGTGTACCACCGATGCTTTCGAAAATACATGCAGCCAATCATCATTACACAATGCTCTATCCAGCCTAGCTTGACGACCCCCACCAGCCCAGGTGTACTTAGAACCAATATAAGATACATCCAAAAAACGACAGTTATCCACACATAACTGAAAGTATTTATTGCCTACTCCCTGCTGCATGAACCTGTTAATCCTCTCCTTACCTTGTAGAACGGCGTTGAAATCACCGATTAGAGCCCAAGGTTCAGAAATTCCCGGACTCATTGCTTCCAAATTGCGCCACAAAAACTTACGCCATTTTTCCTGTGGGCTTCTATATACAGCAGTAAATAAGAAGCTCCTATTAACTTCACAGATTCGCATGTGAATAAATTGGGGATGGGTCAAGAGCATCGAGACCGATATGTATCTCTCATTCCACAGCACCCAAATACCGCCCGCAAAACCTCTGGCTTCCACTCTAAATGAGTTACGCCATCCTGTACTTCTTATTACTCGATCAACAGTTCTGCCACTTATACGAGGTTCTGTTATAATAGTTATTCTCGGTTTGTGTTTCCGCTTTAATTCCTGTATCATTCTTCCAAACTCAGGCTTGCCAGCACCCTGGCACTTCCATGCTAGGATGGATAACATAAAAAAGATTAGAGATGGTGTGACACAACCGAATCGGCCTGCATCACTATATTCCCTTCCAGCGGGGCATCGTCCATTTGCATCTCGTCATTCTAAATGGGAATGTCATCCCCCAATTCCATAGCCACATGGTCCACTGTTCCCAATATCCATTTCCCCTGTTACTGTCCTTTGGTCTATAACAGGTTTGGAGGAAGGTGCTTCGGTCATTGGCCGGTTGTCTGGGGGTTTCGGTGTGATAGGAGAGCTCTCATTACCCATGGATGAAGGCTGAGGGGGTCTCGAAATTTGGCTGGAGTTAGTGGTTTTGGAATTGTTTTTTGGAATCCAGGATCCTCTTCCACAACAATTCTGGTGTGGTCTGTTTCTAGGTGTGAAACGGCTTTGTGTTTTGAGGAGGTGGCTTTGGTAGATTGTCTAGGTGCAGGGCAAGGGCTGGAGTTTGGAACTGAACTAGACCCGTTCCCTTGCAAAGGGGAGGTCGGGTTATCTGGGTAACAGTTACCGGGTTCATAGGTTGGGTTGAATTGGAGATGTCTGATAGAGGTTGGCGGTTAGTAAGTCTTTGAGTTTTCTGGGCTGCGTGAACTTTCTTTTGAGCAGCCTTGGATATTTGAGCTTGTTGCTTGGCTTTTTTATTGGTCTGGGCATTAAAGATGAGGTTGTACATGTTTAGTTAGGTCGGGTGAGGGCTGGTGGAGGCTGAGGTCTGTTCCTGGTTGGTAAAAGAGTTTGACAATAGCGAAAACCTATTGGTCGGACCAGTAAAGTGGGGTGGCTGGGAATTACCTGGATCGGTAGCTGTCGGGAACCTTCTCGATTGTCTTTTGGTGCGAGGGGGAACCACCATCCATTCCCCCACCACAGGTTTCGTTCCAGAAGTCGAGGGGGTGCTGGCCGGGACGACGTTGGCTGGAGAAGGGGTCGGCGGTGACCTGCTATTCTGGACCGATGCATCAATGGGAGAACTTTCTTCGTCTTTCCTTTCCGGAAAAACTGCCTGCAAATGATCTATCTTACCACAACAAAAGCAGAGCTCCGAAACCCCTTCGTAAACAACTTTAAAATCTTCCTCATCCACTGTGACTACCCCTTTCAAAGGCTTGGTTAGATCCACAACCACAGCTACCTTTGCAAACCTTCCTCTATCCATGCTTATAGTTCGTTCATCAATCTTCACTGCTCTGCCCACCATATCACCCAGCCCCAGCAACACTTGCGAATGATACTAGTCCATAGGAATGTCCTTGAACCTTACCCAAACTGTGGCCTTCTCGATGACCCCATCCACTGCTCGGAAATCCGGCGTCCAGGGTTGAACAGACAAAGCGTGCCCAAAGACTGCCCATGGACCGCCCAGTAATGCTTGCAGGGCATCTGTCTTGTCTTTGAATCGAACTATGAAGAAGTCATTTTCCAAATCTATCAACCGGAATGGCTTCTGGGTTTCCACATGGTATGAATCTTGGATTTCAAAACTCTATATCCAATGCGTTTACCCATAAGTTTAATCACTACTGCATTGTCCCAAGGTTTCCTCAACTTGGACTTGAAGGTGGTGCTCAGCTTCATAACTAGGCCTCCTTCAGTCTCGGTGATGACGATATCGCCTTCCTCCACCTCCGGTTCAGCTTCCTCTTCCCAAGTATCCTCAAATTCTTCAGATCCATGCCCTGAGGCCAGCATCGATTTATAAGAGAGGTTCGGGCTCTCCATTGCTTCGCCACCCCCTGAATCGTGTTCTCGCCTTCTAACCTTCTTAGTACTTCGCTCTGCCTCCCTGTGGTCACTATCTCCGTTCGTCGCAGCCGGTGGAGGTTCCGGCCTTTTGGATTCGTGAGGGACAGTCATGAAAAAGTTCTTTTCTCTTTGCCTCTTTTTTTTTTATGCCTATTTTAATCAAGATACTTTGAGTTTGAGTCTTGAAAACATAATACTTTACGGGTCAGATGACTCGGATCATGATTCTTATCATATCTCGCGTCTCGATCTAAATTATTCTGGGCCAGCTCCTTAAAGGTGCGGGCTACCTTAAGATACTCGAAGGAAGGGAAAAAATTGCGGGCGAGGAACACGTTGCATCTTCTTCCCTTTTTTACTGCCCGAGCCCGAAAGGGCCATGGCAACGTAAACATTTCGTAAGTAGTGGTTTGTAAAAGAGAACCCGAAGCTCGAATGTCCCATCATCGGCCATCTCCATTTCCTAATTATTTTGGGCCCCTAAAGGTCCACCACCGCATGAAAAGCTTAGAGGGTTGTCGGCTAGTTATTATTGTTTTCACCTTTTATGTGGCCAATCATCACATGTAGACGTGGCGTGCATTCATGAACTACATTTTGGCCCTTACATGGCAAATACGATGAAGGGAGTGTGTCTTTGTACATGACCATAGTCCATGTGTTGTATAAATTTACTCTGCTTGTTCCTTTCATCATCTTGACTCAAAACAAACATCTCAACTTCTTCAATTCACTTATTTCCGTACATATTCTCTTCCTCTCTGCTAATTATGGGGTTTTGGTTCGATCAGCAATCGTTATTTGTGCTTCAAAAATACTTCTTAGTTCTTATATTATCATGTAACCCTTTCTTTCTTAAGGGTACTGCAGATACTAATTATAATACTCCTTTTCCAAGCAACTTTCTCTTCGGAACTGCATCTTCTTCTTATCAGGTTAAATTTCTTCCTTTTCTTCCCCTATATATATATATATATAGATATAAAATCCTGAATCTCATAATACATTTTTCCATATATATGATACATCCATCCTTGTTTTACAGTTTGAAGGAGCTTATTTGAGTTATGGTAAAGGCCTTAGCAACTGGGATGTTTTTACTCACGAGCCTGGTTAGACAGATCGCTTATATATGTATTTTTTCCCATAATAAAGTTCATTTTTATGTAGTTAAATTTTTCAACAGGTAGTGCTGTTTGAATGTAGGCAATGTCGTGGATGGAAGTAACGGGGACATCGCTGTTGACCATTATCATCAATACCTGGTCATCACAACTCACAAAGCTTTCGTTAATTAATTCAGCCATTTTATTTACATTAATGTTCATGCAAATATATTTCAACCCAGAACGTACGTTAAGAATGGTTCTACTTCTACGAGAAGTTTTCGTTTCCCTATCTGATGTCACAGGATCAATTATTGCATTGTCGTTCAAATGAAACCTTAAATGTCTCTGAAAGATGTCCAATTATGAGTGGTCCAGCTGCAGCTTCTTCTACTTAATTAACCTTTCTGAAGTTCTGTTGCGTGTTGTTCTTCTCCTTCCTTTTTTTCTTTTTTTTTTTTTTTTCTGGAGTTGGATATTGACGAAATATACAACAGGTTCAGGTGAAAATATTAAGTAGAGTTGACTTTTCTAAACCTTTTAGATTTTTTTTTAAATTATTCGATTTAATTTTTACTGTGAGTTTTTTTAATTATGGTCTCTTAATTCGCTGGAAGACTGAAAACAGGCGCGTAGAATGCATCAATCATATGCTTTTTATCTGATTTGTAGATTTCAGAAGCTCTCATCATTTATGTTTCTGTAAGAACTTGATTAAGGCAAAATACATTACATATCATGCATACGTACTCTTCTGATGAAGCGTACCCTAGTTGTACGTACCAGCACATTCTTTTTTGTTTTTTTTGATGGAAGTCGAAGTCTTTATTGATGAATAAAGTATGTACAAAGAATGTTATGGAAAAAATGTAGCATGGCTTAATTAAAGCCAGCACAACAACTAAAAGAGCATATCAGTGTGCACTGGTCTGCAAGAACCTCATCCTTTAAAAGGCTCAGATGAGCAAAGAATAGAGCCTGCATTAGTGCATTATATGGAAATTGAGGATGAGCTATCTTTTTTTGATGAAAAAAGATATTATTGCATACCAATAGGAATACAAACATCACAGCAGGCCAACGGGCAGTTGGTGCTACTGGAAATTACATCAGGAATCAGAAAAACAACACTCTTGAACCACCAGTGGGCTCGTGTAAGACAAAAAAAAAAAAAGCAATATAGCACATGCTTTTTGTGTCTTTCTAACGATTTTGTTTGGGACTTTTTGGGAGGGGTCCAGTCTCAGGGAATCTTATGCATGCATTGGCTTCTTCTTCTTCTTCTTCTTCTTCTTTTTTATTTTTTTAATTTTTTTTGATGAGATAAAATGGCTATTACTTGGGAATGAAAGATCTTCTGTGATTCTCGTAAATGAACTAAACGTTCTGGACCTAGGGGCATCATTATTTATTTTTGTGATTAAATGTTTAGTAATAACGTCAACTCTTAGGATTTGTGGCTGTAATCTAGAGCAACTTGCTTACAACAATGTTTGGTACTCGATGGGACCAACAGATTTCTCTGCTTCTACCGTGACCATGAAAATATGATTGAAAACTGAATTATATGAATGGGAAGAAAAAAAATCTAGACATAAAGTTGGTTTCGCTTTTGATGGGAAAATCTGCTTCGTTATGATATGAAAAACAGGAAGATCTGGGTTTCATGGATGACATTGGAGTTAATAGCTATCGGTTCTCCATATCATGGGCCAGAATTCTACCCAGTGAGTTTTCTTTAATGGATCGATCTCTTGAAAAGCAAAGAAAACGAATTGCTGTTTCCTAACACTCTTCGTCTTGCTTTGAATCAGAGGGAAGATTTGGAACTGTGAATAGGGCCGGCATTAATCATTACAACAAGTTGATCAATGCACTTCTGCTTAAAGGTTACTTCGATTTCAATATGATTCTAGTACTATCTACGTTGCCAAGTACTCTTGAAGTCAGTTTGAAAAGGATACCTGAAAAATAATGTTACTGTGTAATTTTCAGGTATAGAACCCTTTGTGACACTTGCCCACTTTGACATCCCTCAGGAAATAGAAGACAGATATGGAGCTTGGCTAAGTCCAGAAATACAGTAAGCAGCATAAGCATTTGCCAGATTAATTATGTGTTTCTCCATATTGGTTTTGTCTTGTGATTAGGTGGAATTCAATTTCTTGCAGGAAGGATTTCAAGTACTACGCAGATGTATGCTTCAAGGCCTTTGGGGACAGAGTGAAATACTGGGTCACATTCAATGAGCCTAATGTTGGAGTCATCCGCAGTTACAGATCAGGAGTGTTCCCTCCTGCTCGTTGCTCTGGCTCTTTTGGCAACTGCAGCAGTGGAGATTCCGAGAAAGAGCCCTTCATTGCAGCTCATAACAAGATCCTATGCCATGCAGCTGCTGTTCATTTGTACAGAACGAAGTACCAGGTACTTTCACCTCCCCTTCACCCCAAATGATGTATATATATACTTGCAGATGACCAAATAACTAGTAGCGTGTGAATCTTTTTGTTACCCTACACACACTCATCCGTTGAAACTCTGTCTGTCGCTTATGACCAAATAAATATTCAGAAAAGGCATGGTGGAAGCATTGGGATTGTTATGAATGCTGTATGGTATGAACCCATCAGCGATTCCATGGAAGACAAACAAGCAGTTGCCAGAGCCCAGGCATTCTACATGAACTGGTAAATATATTCCTGATGTCATGTGCAAAACAAAGTCATAGTTTGTGAGAATAATTTGAGGGTTATTATAAAAGCCATGCATTCCCTGTCCAAATAAACCTTTGATGACAATGGCAAATAAATGACATTAGGTTCTTAGACCCGATTATACTTGGGAGATATCCCACGGAAATGCAAGAAATTCTGGGATCCAATTTGCCTGCATTTTCCAAGAATGAAGTTAAAAAGCTGAAGAATGGGTTAGATTTCCTTGGAATCAACCATTACAGCAGTTTCTACATAAAGGACTGCATGTTTTCTTCATGTGATCAAGGACCAGGAATTTCAAAGACAGAGGGTTTCGCTTTTCGAACTGCACAAAGGGATGGTCTCTTCATTGGAAAACCTGTATGCAAGTACCCCATTATTTACTATTCAATCCCTACTATTGTTCTTATAATCCTTTTTAGTGTTTAAGTTTTGGCCTTATCGATAGTAAGTCAAGCAATGTTCTGGTGTAGACCACTGTTGACTGGTTGTACGTATATCCTCAAGGAATGGAGAAAATAGTGATGTATCTAAAGGAGAGATACAACAACATACCTATGTACATTACAGAAAATGGTTAGTTCGATCCCCCACCAAGGTATTGTATATATATAGTGATGTCAATCTATGTTTATGCCTCTTTTCCTGTAAAATTTTTATTTCTTGCAGGACTTGGGGAGGTGGAACATCAAAACTCCACAATTGAAGGGTTACTTAATGATGTGAAGAGGGTGGATTATATGAGCAGCTACTTGCATGCCCTGGGAACAGCGATGAGGTAACAACATATACTTGGCTACTTAATTAATTACACGCTCATTGCGACACAATTCTATATAATTGTTGAGGACTTGAGGTTGTACTCTTATATGTGCTTATTGATGTTAGATCTTAAGAGGTATATAAATTATTTTTTTTACCGGTTGCCACACCTGTTATCTACCAGAAATGGAGCTGATGTAAGAGGGTACTTTGCTTGGTCTCTATTAGACAACTTTGAGTGGACAGATGGCTACACAATACGATTTGGGCTTTGCCATGTTGATTATTCCTCCCTTAAGAGAACTCCAAAATTATCAGCAACTTGGTATAAAGATTACATTGCAAAAAACCGTAGAGCTGCAAGAACTTGCACTGACGCCTAACAATGAAGTTAAAATTATGAAACGTTTGTATTATTATTATAAGAGGTTAGAAGCCAATGGCAGATTGATTTCTCCAGAAGATAGGAGAAAAAGCTTCAGGCCTCTTGGGTCAAAAGTATATGTATGGAGTAGATGTCCAAACATCTGCTGTTTGTTGCTTAAACCACAAGCGTTTGCGTTGTGATGGAATGAAACATTTCATACGTACCAATTCTGTAAAGTGTGGTTGTTGTGTGCAAGCTATCCATCATCAGGGCATTGTTCCCATCTCTTGGAAACAGAAGGGCTATGGGTGGCAATTTTGTGTAACATTTCTTATTTGTTAATTATGTTAAAAAATGATGTCCCGTTGAAAATTTTCTAACCCGCCCATATCCCAGAACATTAATTAACAGATCATGTTCATGCCAATTCACAGATTAGCAGGTTATATTCATACGAACCCATATAGATCAACCTACTTATTGAATGTCATTAACAGCATGCAAAAGCATGAATTATTATATTTTCAAATTAAATCCATCTCATCACTATTTAAGTTTACATTCTCAAAAAAAAAAGTATTTAAGTTAACAATATTATTCATGGTAAATTAATATAAAACATTATTAATATTTATATGGGATTTCTGAACAAATTTCATAAAATTAGAAAATATGTCGAAAATATCAGTTTGAAAAAAAAAATCAATATCATAAGCAAATGTTTCAACGGAACAGCTAGATGGGCGGAGCATTGAAAGTCTTCTTCATTTTTAGTAATATTTTAAATTTATAAGATCATGTATTAGTCTTCCATATCATTTTTTGTGCAAATTTGAAACTTAGAAGAGATGATTAATTAATTATATTCATTGTCAACTTTCACCTCAATCACTTATGATGCAGACTCCAAACCAAAATATTTAGTAATGAAAAATAAGTAAATGACATCATTAGCTAGAATACTGAAATTAGCTAGAAAAGTTGCTATCTCGTTTTCATATCCTAGCTAGCCTTTATCAACCGTGTGGTTCCTCCTGAAGTAAATATGATGGAACCAAATAAACATGACTGCAGCCCCTTCCATATGGTCTCAGGGAATTAGTTGATAAAAAAGTTTAGTTTATGTGTGACCCTTTTTCAAGTTCCACATATGAACAAAAGTCTACTCAGCAAAATTATTTCCCCAATTGTATATTATAAATTTTAGGATCATATAGTCCCACCAGATCGGTGTGAAGGTGATCCAATATTATATATTGATAATCGGGCGTGGATTGAGGTATTGGTTTGATAATAATGCATGAATAATCCTCTCATCTTAATATATATGGAGAAAAAAAAATGATGTAGTATGTTGGAGTCATAGCCATTACTGATGATTAGTTTTTTTTATTGACAGGCTTATCATGATGATTATTAAATATCGAGTTCAACGATGATAGCCTAAACAACCACATACAAAAAAATTGGTGGTAGATGTCTCAAAATCAACCACATATAAAAAAATTCAAATTTTCCTGTAGTTTTCTTTCGAAAAAGTCGTGGTATTATGTAAATTATAGAATTAAATCACGGATTACAGTGGAGCCTAGAGATCAGGTGGGGAATCAATGAATACGCAGTTTTCTTTGTGGTATGTCAGTGTTTGCTGCTTGAATATGGTGGATTGGCATAGGTGGGTGGTTTTGGGCGATCGAAGATGGAGCGGGGGGCTGCATGGGTCGAAGTCGCCGGGGAGGTTGGATTTTCAGTATTCATCATCTTCCATTCCTTTCTTTTTTTTCTTTATTTTCCGTTTAGGCAAAACAATTTTTTTTCTTCTTTCTCCTTGGAAGAGAGATTTTTTTTCTCTCTCCTCCATGCATGGTCCCAGAGAATTAGTTGGTAAAAACTAAAAGGTTTAGTTTTATGTGTGGCTATTTTTCACCTTTTTTTTTAATATTCCATGAGAGCGTTGCCCTGATTAATCCGGATTCAATTATGCATCTAATTATAATGGGTGAGTCTCCCAGTGAAGATTTTCTAAATATAAGAAGATTCGAACCGACCTTAGTTCAACCTGATTATAAAAAATTCCACATATGAATAAAAGTCTTCATGTTATAAAACAAGGTATTCATCTAGTGTTTTTGGTGCTGTGATGAAGTGTAATTAGAGGAGGAAGAGGGGAAGAAATCCAAGGAGGAAGAAAAGGTTGATGAGGAAGAGTCGAGTTCTATGCCCGATTTCTATTTCAATTTTTTTTTCAATTCTCTTTCTTCCTTACACAATATATATAATAATTTATAGTATGTGTTTGGTATGTATTTAGTATGTATTACAATGACAAACATACAAGTATTTATACATTATTTTATAACACTCTCCCTTAGATGTCATTGTGTTGATGGGTAGAATACGCTTTGGGGATACTGCCTCATTAAAAATCTTACCAAGAAAAATCCAGTGGGATAAAAAACTTGGTGAAGGAAAAAAGAGTGCAGTGCGTATCCTACTCCCCCTCATTTTGGCTTCTATTGATTGCTTGATACTCCCCCTCATTTTAGCCTCTATTATTTTCTTGATATCGTTGCATGCCGATCGTCCTTGTCAGCTTCTGGTGACGTGTATTTTGTCTGATTGCCTTTGGTACATCTTTACTTCAATTGGACAGAGTTGACAGCATAATCTTCATAATTTTTGTTGTAGGTGCATCAGTCTTGCCCTTTTGCTTTTGTGGGCCTGATGATATAGCAACTTCTTGTGCAATGTTGTGGCATATGTCCGACCGTGCCTTCTGTGGATCAAGTGGGGGATCTGTATCTACAAAAACCAACTCTTCTTTCTTCGGGTTTACAGGATTCACATGACACTACATCTTTTATATCCTGGAGATGAGAGCAAATACATATCTTACTAATAGGCTTAAATCATAAGCTTCAGGCTTTATGATACTAGCAATATAAAGTGCACTTAGACAGGGTACTTCAGGACCAAACTAATAGCACGGTATTTGGAAACCTCTTCTAGAGTTCCAATCACTAAACATATAAATTTATCCATAATCAAAATGATTTAAACTCAGTTTCAATTTTTGTAATTTCCCGGGAATTAGTTGCTTCAGGCAACGTGGATCCTTCAGGGATCTTCATGTATATTTCACAACTTATGGATCCATAGTAGGCTGTAAAAGCATTCATTAGATGCATTTCTAATTCTTTTCATATAATGCCAGACTTATCAAAATAATTGCATCCACCACAGGGGAGTAAATCTCCTCATAATTAAAATCAGGTCGTTCGGGTAAAACCTTGTGCAACCGTGCTTTATATCTCATTTATATTTTCAGCACAAATACCCATTTCTACGACTAATCAATTTTACACCCTCTGGTGTACGGACTACAGGTCCAAAAAATATCTCGCTTCATAAGCAAGTCTAACACAGCCTTTAATTATATCTCTTTATTTTGGCCAATCATACAACGCCTACTTTCATTAGTAGGTTCATGATCCTCATTTTTAATATTTAGCGTTATAAATTAAAATTGTATTCCGTCGACGGTTATTTTCTCGTCGGTTCCATCTTATCCCTGACACTGTAATTGAGATCTCATCATGCTCATTTATTTCAGGTACCTGAGTTACTTCAGCAAAATTTATCAATTGTGTCAGAGAATCAACCTCTTCTGGAGGACTTTTAATTCAAACCTCTACTGGAGGTCTTATTTTCTCACTGGGGCCATCTTATCACTTTTGCTCCTTTTTCTCTATCGAGAATTTCTTTTCTTTTTAGAACCGAGTATAATCTATAGATTCATTGTAACGCCCCGGATTTTCGGTATTTAATTTCTATGGTTTTTTCGGGATTTTTGAAATTTTATTTCCAATTTTACCCTTGTGGAATTATCGGGTATTTATGTTCAAGGAAAATATTTTTTTTCCTTGGCAATGTTATGTTTTATGTGAAAATGTATCTTTATTCAAGATTAATTTGGAATTTTATTTGTGTTTACTTGTAAAACACATGGACTGGGTGTAGTTTCATCCAAAACTACGTTGTTTTGAGAGTGCTGTAACATGAAACACAATTTGGGTTGTGTTTTGACCAAGGAGTGGTGGGTTGACCAAGCCAGAGACCAAAACGACGTCGTTTTGGCCTCGGCTGGTAGCCACACCCTAACCTCCTCTCTTTTCTCTTCTTTCCCTCTCTCCCATTTTCCATTCCTTTTCCCCGCTTTTGCCGCCACTTCTTCTCATCTCTTATTTTCTTTTCCCGAACCCATCATCTCTTCGTCTCGCTCTGGCTTCTGCATCACTATCTCTTTTCTTCCTCGATTAAACCCCGTCGCCCCACCATCGTTTCTCCTCCTTCCTCATGGTGTCACCGTCGTTTTTGCATCTAAATTGGAAGAGGGCCGCTCGCGGTGTGGCCTGTGACGAAGAACAGGAACTTGACTTCGTTTTGCACGTGCCTCGAGGCTCAGGGTCTAGGCTCGTGTTATTGCTGCGTGGTGTTGTGTTGTTTACTTTTGTGGCGATGACGGTTGGCGGTGCGACTTGGTGGCGGATGGGGTTGGTTGTTGACGGAGGTGGTCGAGGCGGCCGCAGTCTTGCGTGTTGTTGGTCGGCAGGGTGGTGTTTGTGGTCGGGTTCGGTGTAAGAAGGTTGAGGCTCAGGTCGGCTTCTTTGTGTGCGGGCCGGAGGGACGGCGTGACTGAACTGTCACTGCCGCCGTGAACGGGGAACCTGTGAAGAGGAATTTCGCGACAACTCAGGCGTGAGGCTGAGGCATCTTCGCCGTCGAGGTTGGGTGCTACGGCGAAGAATTGTTACTTTGTTGGTGTGTGGCTTCCGTGGGTGTTCAGACTGTTCTTGGCAGTGAGGGTTGTTCCGGTAAGAGTTTCCGGCTTCTCTTCCTCTTCCCTTGCTGGTGTTGATTTCTGGACTCTTTGATTTACGTGTGTCTGTTGTTGTTGTGGCTGTGTCGGTGCTCGGTGATGGTTATGGCGACGGGAGTGGTTGTTGATGGTGACGGGAGGCAGTGTGGTGGTCGGTTGGCTACCCGTCGGTAGTGGGTTTTCTTTTTGGGTCTCAGGTTGCAACCGGGTCTGTGTTCCGGGTAAGCATCCTACACTCACGAATCATTCCAGACTCGTTTCATGTTTCATGGCCTTTGTTTTGATAGAATTATTGCTGGTCTTTAGTGGCTATTGTGAAGAATTCTAGGCTTTTGGGTCTTGTCTTGAACGGGGCAGTGTTATCTAATTTCTAATAAGGTTACTGTAACTTACTTCTCTTTGCCTTCATATTTAAGTTCTATGGACGTTGATCTATGGAGTAAAGTAACCAGTTGGAAGTTTTTAGCGTAAAGTGCTTGCTGGAATTTTAAATTGAGTTTGGATGTTGTATTGCATTTTGGCACTAATGACAAGATGGGTAGCGTTTCTGGAACATTTAATATACTAGAGAATTATGATTTTGGCTTTTGAGCTGGTCCAAAACTAATCGCTAGAAGCTAAGGTGGATTAAGATTCATAATTAATGAAGTGTGCTACTGGGTTTTGCAAATGCTTTATTAAAATATAGTTTCCTCAAAAGCCATTCTTGGAGTCGTTATTTAATTTGCTTGGTGACCTTAAAGGCCGAAACTAAATTGGTGAATGGGGCTTTGCTTTTAAAGGCCAACTTAGATAGCATAATGGTGGCTTTAGTTTTTAAAAGAAGGAAAAGGGGGTTCAATTGTATATACATATCTAAAAGAGTTTTTTTTTTTACTGGACTTTACCCATTCATCAAAACGTGTGTGGTCACCAGCTTGTATATATGCAAATGTAAATCTTTAGCATGCAATAAATACATACCATGTTATGTCTTTGCGTGCTTTATGTGATATATGTGTCTATGTTTAGGCACTAGTGATACCTTAAGAGTGGCTGGGTTTGAGCTCAAGACTTGATCGGACTGTTGGTTCATAAATGTTATTATGGCCAAGGTGAGGACTTATAAACCTTTGTATGCATTACTGCCTACAATGCTCGGTTAATTGTCTTGGTATATTGATATATGGTTTTGTGGTTCGTGTGGTGGACTATGGGCTGGAGGCCCGGACTTGAGAATAAGATGTAAAATCCACACAAACCTGGACAATCATATGTAATGGTACACGAAACTCTTTAAGCATAATTGAGAATAAAAATACTATAATAATTCTACTGTGGGGCTGTTGACCGGTTGGTTCGAGCGGGAAGTGACACCCCTCGGGATTTTATGCGGTTTAGCATATGGGTCTGTTATGACCGGTTCTACCTCCCTCCTTCTACCTCCCCCTTTCTACCTCCCTCTTTCCCTCTCTCTCTCTCTCTCTCTCTCTCTATGGATATGTTTGGGCTTCGTGCCTGGTTTATTTGGGCTTAAGCCTGGTTGTCTCATGAGACGGGACCGAGCTCGACGCAAACAGTAGAGGGCCCTAATAAAATATTTAAACCTAATAACAAAGATAATAATATAAGTAATGATAAGTGATGGTTTGAAGTCTGATGATGTCTTGGTTGTGCATTGTGGTTGCTGATGCTTGATGCTGGTGTACTTGTAGTTGATTTGTATTTGTATATTATTGGTTTATTTGTTTGCGGTGAGACAGTGGTTGGTCTCACCCCCTCACAGACCTTTTACAGGTTAGCTGTTCGATGAGCAGTGGTGCATATCAGCAGGTGGCGGTGTTTTCCTCCTCGGGTTGGATCCATAGGGTGCATACATTTATATTGTTTATGTATTTGTCTTCCGCTGCATACTCTATTTTGATATATCGTATTGTCTATATATTGCATAATTAATGATTTTCTTGATTTTATCGTATCCCGGGTAGAAAGGGCAATGTAGTCTTTTCACATGCTTTAGATAATTTAATTAGATATTTTGGGATACGGGTGTTTAGTTGATGATTTTCGTGTCCCGGGAATGATAAGGGCAATTTGGTCATTTTGTATCTAAATTCTATTTTATATTAATAAATTGGGTCTCGGGCGTTTCTGTTGGTAGCGAAGCAGACTGTAGATCTTTTGGGATGTGTTAATAAGCTTTGTGTTCTTGTGTGCGTAGTCTGCTCCTTTTTGAGTCGGTTGTTGCATTTGTCATATGCATTCATATAGTGAGTTTGTCTATGGATCCGGTGGAGGACACGCACCTGCTGAGGATCGGAGTGACCCGGTATTGTTGATGAAATGACATGTTTGCCTTTACAGCTTAGGCTGTAGCTAAGTTTGTTTTGTGGAATATTCACTGCTTTATCAGAGTCGGTGTAGACTCTTGATTCTTTGCTTATGCTTTTGCGTCGGTGTGAGTACACCGTTGCTGCTTTTCCCTGTGTTGTTGCTGGAAAGGGCTTTCCAACGGTGACAGGTGTGATAGTTCCAGAAATGGAACTGGCCAATACAAGTAAGAACCATCGATTTGCTTTTGGATGTTACATCTGTCAGGAGATAATCAGATATGATGCTTGTGGATATGATTCTTGTAAACTTGGTGTTCATGTTATTTGTGGTCTGATTTTGCTGAGCTCAAGGACTTGAATTCGCGTGTTAATTATTATGTGGAATAAATCTTGTTCGGAGTTCGAAATGATAATCCTTGAATTGTTTGAGGTTGATTTATGGTATATTTGGGGAAATATCTTTTAATGATATTTGAGATACTTAAGTTTGTTTAGATTTGAGATAAGTATGAACTTTGATGAGAGATTTGTTTTTGAGATTTGTTTTTGAGGTGATCTCGGGAATTGTGAATCAATTGTTAGTTAGTTGTTATTTGATGAGAGATTTAGTGATGTTTTAAGTTCTTTGTCAAATGAACTTTGATGTCCATGTTAAAATGTGGCTTGTGCGATAGATTTATAAGTATGAGTTATGCAAGGAGGTTTGGGTCTCGAGAAATCCAAGGTATAGATTATAGTTATGTTATCTCGGTAATGATTGTTTTCTAGTGCTAAGATATGTTTCGGGAGTTATACTATTTTTGGCCGAATTGGTGTGTGAAAAAGGAAATACATTGAGGTTAGAAACATGAGATAGATTATGGATTTTTGGTTTTGAGGTATTCACGATGGGAGTGATGATCTTGTCATTTAAGTAACAATTTTGGATTCTGTTATCTGAGGATATGCTTAGTGGATTAAAAGATTGGATATATTTGGTTGAGTAATAATAAATGAAATTGTTTATGGATTCTGATATTATCAATGGTTATGATGATTGGAGATAAACTCTTGGGTTAGTGCTTTGGTCTTACGCTCTTTGATCACGTTTGGCTTAAGTCGATGATCGACTTGGTATATTGGAGATGTTGCTTGGGAATATCATGGATGTTCGTGATGGTTCTACTTGGTGGTTTTGGCCAACGGTATTTTGATATCGGGTGACACTTGTTTGTGTCCGTTAAGCACTTGGTGGCTTGGTTTGTTCTGTAAATTTCGAGGACGAAATTTTGTTAAGTGGGGTAGAACTGTAAAGCCCCGAATTTTCGGTATTTAATTTCTATGGTTTTTTCGGGATTTTTGAAATTTTATTTCCAATTTTACCCTTGTGGAATTATCGGGTATTTATGTTCAAGGAAAATATTTTTTTTTCCTTGGTAATGTTATGTTTTATGTGAAAATGTATCTTTATTCAAGATTAATTTGGAATTTTATTTGTGTTTACTTGTAAAACACATGGACTGGGTGTAGTTTCATCCAAAACTATGTTGTTTTGGGAGTGCTGTAACATGAAACACAATTTGGGCTGTGTTTTGACCAAGGAGTGGTGGGTTGACCAAGCCAGAGACCAAAACGACGTCGTTTTGGCCTCGGCTGGTAGCCACACCCTAACGTCCTCTCTTTTCTCTTCTTTCCCTCTCTCCCATTTTCCATTCCTTTTCCCCGCTTTTGCCGCCACTTCTTCTCATCTCTTATTTTCTTTTCCCGAACCCATCATCTCTTCGTCTCGCTCTGGCTTCTGCATCACCATCTCTTTTCTTCCTCGATTAAACCCCGTCGCCCCACCATCGTTTCTCCTCCTTCCTCATGGTGTCACCGTCGTTTTTGCATCTAAATTGGAAGTGGGCCGCTCGCGGTGTGGCCTGTGACGAAGAACAGGGACTTCACCTCGTTTTGCACGCGCCTCGAGGCTCGGGGTCTAGGCTCGTGTTATTGTTGCGTGGTGTTGTGTTGTTTACTTTTGTGGCGATGACGGTTGGTGGTGCGACTTGGTGGCGGATGGGGTTGGTTGTTGACGGAGGTGGTCGAGGCGGCCGCAGTCTTGCGTGTTATTGGTCGGCGGGGTGGTGTTTGTGGTCGGGTTCGGTGTAAGGAGGTTGAGGCTCAGGTCGGCTTCTTTGTGTGCGGGCCAGAGGGACGGCGTGACTGAACTGTCACTGCCGCCGTGAACGGGGAACCTATGAAGAGGAATTTCACGACAACTCAGGCGTGAGGCTGAGGCATCTTCGCTACGGCGACGAATTGTTACTTTGTTGGTGTGTGGCTTCCGTGGGTGTTCAGACTGTTCTTGGCAGTGAGGGTTGTTCCGGTAAGAGTTTCTGGCTTCTCTTCCTCTTCCCTTGCTGGTGTTGATTTCTGGACTCTTTGATTTACTTGTGTCTGTTGTTGTTGTGGCTGTGTCGGTGCTCGGTGATGGTTATGGCGACGGGAGTGGCTGTTGATGGTGACGGGAGGCAGTGTGGTGGTCGGTTGGCTACCCGTCGGTAGTGGGTTTTTTTTCTGGGTCTCAGGTTGCAACTGGGTCTGTGTTCCGGGTAAGCATCCTACACTCACGAATCATTCCAGACTCGTTTCATGTTTCATGGCCTTTGTTTTGATAGAATTATTGCTGGTCTTTAGTGGCTATTGTGAAGAATTCTAGGCTTTTGGGTCTTGTCTTGAACGGGGCAGTGCTATCTAATTTCCAATAAGGTTACTGTAAATTGCTTCTCTTTGCTTTCATATTTATGTTCTATGGACGTTGATGAATGGAGTAAAGTAACCAGTTGGAAGTTTTTAGCGTAAAGTGCTTGCTGGAATTTTAAATTGAGTTTGGATTTTGTATTGCATTTTGGCACTAATGACAAGATGGGTAGCGTTTCTGGAACATTTAATATACTAGAGAATTATGATTTTGGCTTTTGAGCTGGTCCAAAACTAATCGCTAGAAGCTAAGGTGGATTAAGATTCATAATTAATGAAGTGTGTTACTGGGTTTTGCAAATGCTTTATTAAAATATAGTTTCCTCAAAAACCATTCTTGGAGTCGTTATTTAATTTGCTTGGTGACCTTAAAGGCCAAAACTAAATTGGTGAATGGGGCTTTGCTTTTAAAGGCCAACTTAGATAGCATAATGGTGGCTTTAGTTTTTAAAAGAAGGAAAAGGGTGTTCAATTGTATATACATATATAAAAGAGTTTTTTTTTTTTTACTGGACTTTACCCATTCATCAAAACGTGTGTGGTCACCAGTTTGTATATATGCAAATGTAATTCTTTAGCATGCAATAAATACCATGTTATGTCTTTGCGTGCTTTATGTGATATATGTGTCTATGTTTAGGCACTAGTGATACCTTAAGAGTGGCTGGGTTTGAGCTCAAGACTTGATCGGACTGTTGGTTCATAAATGTTATTATGGCCAAGGTGAGGACTTATAAACCTTTGTATGCATTACTGCCTACAATGCTCGGTTAATTGTCTTGGTATATAGAGTGGTGTTATTTGTTTGGCCTTGAATGCTGTATGCATGCTTGCCTGCTTTGCGGATGTTCTTGCATATACCTTGTATTTTATTGATGATGTCTCTGATGCAATGTGCATGATTATATGAACTGTGTACCAGTGTGGTATAATATGCCGGTCGAGTATGATTTGTTTGGTGTGTTAGTTGACGTGATATATGGTTTTGTGGTTCGTGTGGTGGACTATGGGCTGGAGGCCCGGACTTGAGAATAAGATGTAAAATCCACACAAACCTGGACAATCATATGTAATGGTACACGAAACTCTTTAAGCATAATTGAGAATAAAAATACTATAATAATTCTACTGTGGGGCTGTTGACCGGTTGGTTCGAGCGGGAAGTGACACCCTCGGGATTTTATGCGGTTTAGCATATGGGTCTGTTATGACCGGTTCTACCTCCCTCCTTCTACCTCCCCCTTTCTACCTCCCTCTTTCTCTCTCTCTCTCTCTCTCTCTCTCTCTATGGATATGTTTAGGCTTCGTGCCTGGTTTATTTAGGCTTAAGCCTGGTTGTCTCATGACACGGGACCGAGCTCGACGCACACAGTAGAGGGCTCTAATAAAATATTTAAACCTAATAACAAAGATAATAATATAAGTAATGATAAGTGATGGTTTGAAGTCTGATGATGTCTTGGTTGTGCATTGTGGTTGCTGATGCTTGATGTCGGTGTACTTGTAGTTGATTTGTATTTGTATATTATTGGTTTATTTGTTTGCGGTGAGACAGTGGTTGGTCTCACCCCCTCACAGACCTTTTACAGGTTAGCTGTTCGATGAGCAGTGGTGCATATCAGCAGGTGGCGGTGCTTTCCTCCTCGGGTTGGATCCATAGGGTGCATACATTTATATTGTTTATGTATTTGTCTTCCGCTGCATACTCTATTTTGATATATTGTATTGTCTATATATTGCATAATTAATGATTTTCTTGATTTTATCGTATCCCGGGTAGAAAGGGCAATCTAGTCTTTTCACATGTCTTAGATAATTTAATTAGATATTTTGGGATACGGGTTTTTAGTTGATGATTTTCGTGTCCCGGGAATGATAAGGGCAATTTGGTCATTTTGTATCTAAATTCTATTTAATATTAATAAATTGGGTCTCGGGCGTTTCATTCATTTGCATACTTACATCGTTCTTCAGGAACATCAATCTTAAACAGGAGCATTTGCAGCTGGTATATGGTCACACTTAATTTAAATGTGTCTGGCAATTGTATATCAATATTCCTGCAAATGAATCATCTTTTGAACTTCAGGTTCATACTAATTTATTCGAGGATCAAAAACTAGATATTGATAAATCATTTCAATAATCTCTTGATCCAGCTGCTTCTTTCCTCCCCCTTATGTTGGGTAAACTCTAACATCAAATTAATATACCCAACATACACAATATATATTCCCAATATTCTTTAAGGACCAGCAAAACGAGGCTGTGGTGGAGCATTTTTATACTATATAACCGATGGTCCGAAGATGAGAGATACTAAATATGTGACCATTAATCAATTAAATGGGGAGATCTTATCATGTTGGTTGATGCACTCAAGTGTTGCTGCATATAAAATACCAATTATCAAACAGTGATATTTCATCAATGGTCCTGCAATCAATTGTCAATATGGCCCAGATCACTTTGGGTTTATTTCCAATGATATACATTTTCCATTGAAGAAACATACCAGCATTATCTAGACATATAGTCTAATAACGTGAGTCGGGATATGCACTTGCAAGTGGCTTAATCATTAGAACAAGTGCGCACAATGCCAACTTGCGTCACATAATAGACCATCTAGTCGATGCATTGTAAAGATTACCTAGATGGTTAACACCGCGGATTTATCAGTCTGCGTTTATGTCCCTGAACTATTCTCAAACTTGCTGGTGATACTAGGCCATTCTCATCTTAGGAAGGCCGTATAATAACTTTCGCAGCAAACAAACTCATAGAAATTCATTGATTGTAAAACTTCTGGTTTTTCAATGAATGATCCAATAAATTTCGTGCATCATTATTAACCCGGGATGGCCCATCCGGTCATGCCAAACAATAAATCCATGAACCAACTTCAAGTTGGTGCCAGCTTCAGGCTGCGCAAGCTGTGTATCTAAACACTTAAAATTGCTAGCTCCAGGCTAGTGCATTCCAGCTTCTGGCTGGATATGTTAAGTTTCAATTACTCAACTGCTAGCTTCAGGCTAGCTATATATGTGCCAATTTTAAACTTATTTCTGCCACTCATGTCGGAAAAGATCGGAATTATTGAGCAATAATTAATGTAGTGGCAGACATTTCCAAAAGCAAATCCTCGAGGATTGTAAAGCTTTGGAATTTTCTGAATAATAATATAATCCACCGAAAAATCTTCTGGATCTTTTCGGGGACACCTGGCTATCTATGCTCAGGCTATAAAATGGGGGAAGGATTACATGGGAAGATACAGGAAAACTCATAGATATAGAAAAATTCATCAAAGCAAAGAAAAAGAAAAACTCAACCAAGACAAAAATGCCTTCCCCAGCTACTGTTTTCTTTGTTGAGGGTGCCTCACTAGGCAGAAGAAATAGATTGGCCTATAGCATGGTAAATGAACAACAAGAGGAACTGCCTAATGAGCTAGCAAGAATCCCACGTTTGGTTTTTGTAGATGAGCTATACTCGTCTAGGTTCTTTGTGACTCCAATAGAAGAAACTTTCTTCCTGGAGGACCAAGGCAATCTCAGGACAAATTTTTATGGCTCAGCTAACTCTATAATGTTTTTCATATCTGCTAGGATGCAGGAATTTCAGCTAGAGCCTTCATGTCAAATTTTAAATCAAAGCAGTTATTATCAGGTTTCCATGATGGCTCGGAGCGTCCCAAGGGTGACTGGGTTACCACCTACATGGCCTAAGGTACGACTTTTATTGTGGAATTGCAGGGGTATAGCAAGAAGGTCTCAAGACTTTGTGCGTACCTTAAGGGATCTGAAGAATCAGTACAAGCCTAACATGGTACTGATTACTGAGACTTTGTGGCAAGCAGGAGAGAATCATGGTGTGATTCCACTTCGTTTTCCTCCAACGAATTGGTTTGAGATACCTGGAGAAAACAACATGGGTGGTATGCGGTTCTCCTGGAACGATAGTGTTAGGGTCAACATTAATAGCGAGGCTCAGAGTTTCAGGGTTAATGTTGAACCTAACAGATAGATTACTGTTTAATCATATGTATGAGAACCATTTTCTTTGAATGTTCTCCAGTTATGTATCCGTTTATGCAATAATAATATGCATGTTTGCTTTGAGCCTTTTCCATTTATTATCTCATTTATGCCCACAGACACAAATAATTATACTGTCTTATTCGCTTCAGGGAATGGAGCAGAATCAATTCAATGGGATCCATAACAATTTCTTGTTGTAAACAAGAATATTTCGTATTCCATACTCTTCAGGAGTTTATGCTCTTCAGGAGCGTAAGCCTATGATCTTCTGGATCATAGTTAAGCTTGTGCTCTTCACAATTTATGTATGTAACAGTATTCACACACCATTTTCTTCTCCCCCTTGAATGCTGTTACATTTTGGGTAGGTAAAATATTGCTCTTCAGGAGCACATTAAAGTCCATGCTCTTCCAGAGCGGGTTAATTTACTTTCATATGAATAATTTTTGTTTATTAAGTACGGAATATATCATTGCATTGTCTACAGGACAAATGCTTGGGTCATTATACGAGGAACGACAATTTCCATATATATATAAAAAGGATTAAGCAGTAATAAGAATAAACATGAAATAATAAATATAACAAAAATAATAAAACTAAATATAAAAATTAAGCATAAAAATTAAATCAATATATGTCAACTTGCACCTTCAGGGTAAGCAAGAATAATATTTCAATATCGTGGTCATCATCTCGACCAAACATGGTTTTCATCAATATTACATTTGTCCTGCTGGGACACGCATTTCTTCAGGTGCGTACACTTGTATTTAAATTTCGTGAGAGTAACCATCTTCTGGTGGTCAGTCAATGTCCAACTTCTGGTGGTCATATAAAGATTTGCAGGACCTTTTTGGCAGGAAGACTTCCGGTCTTTGGTGCATTTTTGAGTCTTCTGGACTCTTTCATTTAGTGTTCCAAACTATGTAATGCCCATGATAAATTTCTTCCGGAAATTTTGAGGGCCCAAAATCAAATAACATAAATAAAAGACTTAATTAAAATAAATAAGCAAGGGGCGTTTTATTAATTACCCCAAGTAAAATAAATAACAGGAAATTAAATGATGGGCCTAGTATAAGCCCATATTAAGCATAGAATTAAAAACAAGGTAATTAAATACGATGGGCCCTTTTATAGCCCAATTAAAATTAAATTGCTGAAAAATAAATGCAATGGGCCTTTTTATTAATTAGCCTAATAAAAATTAAATTATCGCAAATTAAATACGATGGGCCTTATACGAGCCCAATAAAATCGTAAAGAAATAGGCGGCTCAGCCGGCCAATAAATGAATATAATGAAGAATAAATATAACGGCCTTCTGGGCTTATATAACGGTCTTCCGTGCTTGTCGGGAAAAATCCGAAGCATCAAATTCTGGCCAAAATCACTATTCACAGTCGCCGGAAATTTCTATTCACCGTGCCAGATTATTTTGCCGAGGCATCAAATTTCGGCCAAACACTTCTGAGTTTGTCGGATTCCGACTAAAATCATCATTCACGGTCGCCGGAAATTTCTATTCACATGGACAAAGATTACTGTTCACGAGGCCGGATTTACTATTCATCGTCGGATTCCGGCCAAACACTATTCATACGCCAAAAACTAATTTCCGGAACTCACCGTGAGCTCACCATATATTTAATCATCCAAGATCAACATTAATTAAATATTCAATCACACAACAACATCATTAATTAAGCAATAATACATTCGTCTAGGACAAAATCAAAAATTTTAATAATTAAAGGACTAAAATGTAAGCGCTTACCTGCATAAAACAAAAGTCTAGGGACTAAAGTGCCAAATCGGGTCCATCTTCTTCAGTGGAGCACCATCGGTCGGGGCGAGAACTACAGCGGCTGGGGGCGAGCGGTGGACGGCTTCACGTCACCTGCTGGTGGCGGCGACAAGCGGCGTGCAAGCGGATCGGCGGGCGGAGCTGAACGGTCGGTGGCTGGTCCATGGCAGCGTGTGAGACGTGACAGACTCGGATGGAGGGCAAAAGGGTCCGGGTCTCGCCGTCGGGTCGTCGCCGTTTGGGGGCGCGTCGGGAGGCGGCTGGGAACTGTGAAGGCTCCGATCGGTTGGCGACGTTGAGGCAGAGCCCGTGGTGGTGGCGGTGAGGCAATCGGTGGCCGGAGACGGTAAGTGATGAACAGTAACAGTGGGGGTGCACAAGTTGGTTTTCATGTGTTCTTCGGGCTTGATTTTCAGTGTTTCTTTGCACTGGATATCGGCAAAAAAACGGGCAGAGTTATCGTGCTGATAACGTGTTATAAAACAAGGTATTCATCTAGTGTTTTTGGTGCTGTGATGAAGTGTAATTAGAGGAGGAAGAGGGGAAGAAATCTAAGGAGGAAGAAAAGGTTGATGAGGAAGAGTCGGGTTCTATGCCCGATTTCTATTTCAATTTTTTTTTCAATTCTCTTTCTTCCTTACACAATATATATAATAATATATAATATGTGTTTGGTATGTATTTAATATGTATTACAATGACATACATACAAGTATTTATACATTATTTTATAACACTTCAAAATTATTTCCCCACTTGTATGTCATAGATCTTTGGATCATATAGTCCCACCACATGGATGTGAACGTGATCCAATATTACATACTGATAAACACGTGGATTGAGGTATTGGTTCCCCTTTTTTTGGCCGGAAAACATAATTATCATTAATACCATAAACAGTACATGTGAAAACTATCGATCCTAACCATAAAAGATATTTGCATCCGGCATATTAGGAGTCCAGACATGAGGAGATAGAAACTGGCCCTCCTCCGGCTGATGCAACTATACACAGAAAGTAAATCAAATACACGATGAGGCGTTGAATATTGGATAATAATACACATGTTTATGTGAATAATCGTCTCATCTTAATATTGAGAAAAAAAAAAAATGATGTGGTATGTTGGAGTCATAGCCATTACATGACGATTAGCCATTTTTATTGACAGGCTTATCATGATGGTTATTAAATATCGGGTTCAACGTTGATGGTCTACTCTATACATGTGATTTAAGATGAGTAGTCTGTAATCAAATTGGTAAGTAAGCTCGATGTCGCAAAGTATCCATATTTAAAAAAATTAAAATCTTCTTGTGGTTTTTGTCACTGTGTGCTGCTTGCAAATCTACGTGGACGAAAGACGGATATCCTACAAACAAATGCCTAATTAGAATGACATTTTCTACTATTATCTTTTCAACTTTAACGGTGAATACTTAAAATTAAAATGCCTTTTTTTTTTTTATCAAAAGAAAGACCTTGTTGTGGGTGTGTTGTGTACATTACCACGGCAAAAAGGATGTTCTCCCACTTTAGTTGAAAAGTAATTTTATATATATATATTTTTTTATGATGCCTAAAACAATAAATTTTCTTTTTTATACAAGAAAACTAATGGAGGGAATAATCGATGTGGTGCCACCACACACACAGTTTCAGAATCAGAATTGTTAGCTATAAGATTTTGTTGTCAAGTCAACTAACATTCTAAGATTTTATCCTGATATTGCTGGTGCGGGGGGTGTCTGCTTCTACCACTATTGGTGGTATTTGTACTGCGTGTAAGGTAGAGATATAGGCAGTATATATATTTGGGCTAAGGCATGCTTCTTGGTCTTTTGGTATTCGGCATTTAATACTGAAACTAGATTCCCTTGCACTGTCCCAGATATTATTAGTGGTGGAATTGATCATTTAGATGTGTTAATTTCGCGCATCAAGGACATGCTTCGTCGTAGCTGGCAAGTGGAGATTAGACATATTTACAGGGAAGGCAACGCACACGTTTCTGAGTTTGTAATATTAAATGTTTTTATGTTAGAACAAACAGGTTTGACTCCGCCAACCTGTAGTGACTAATTTTTTCATTGAAGTAGTTTGGACTAGGCCCGATTTTAGAACAAAAAAATACTAGCATTCAAGTGGTGGCCACCAGTACTGCTGGGGTTGGATTGGGGTCTTGTTTATCTGTGCTTTAATTTTCAGTTGGCGCCACCAATAGGATTGTGATCAATTCATTCACCCAAAAAAAATTCCCCATTACATCATTTTGGATTTTCTTTAATCAAATTTATAAATTTAGAATGCTCGAGGCATATCGTGTAATGTTTCTGCAAGAGTCTGAAATTTGAGACTACTTGTGCCAAAAAACATAAAACTTCAGATTCTTGTTTTAATTTTTTGAATAAACTTAACGAGTGACCATTCCAAACCTTAAGCTGATGGTTAAAATCACAGGACTAATACTATAAACAAAGACGAGTAGAGTAGGTATTCTAACCTAACAGGACTAATTAGAAACTTGTGTTACATAAGCTATTAAACAAATATAATCTAGGTGGATTATACATCTGCCTTATCCTTCCATTCTTCTCTCTAAAGCCTTATATAAGTAGAGCAGCTCCAATAACACACTATCTACTATGCATCTACAACATACTCAGTTGACAATAATCAACCTATTTTTCTTAGCATAAAAAAAAAACACCTATTTTTCTATAAATAGATAGCATCTAATAAAAGGCCCTCACTGCCTCGCTACCAACCATGGGAAAAACTCCATGTTATGGACCACTGCTTCTTTTAGAGCTAATCCTTCTTCTAGCTCTAGCACTATCATCATCTGGTCTGGAATCTCTGAAAGAGAGTTCATCAGATTCTTCTCCAATTCCCACCAACTTTCTCTTTGGCACTGCCTCCTCCTCCTATCAGGTTCGTGTGTGATCTTTTCTGCAAACCTGCTCTTCCAATTTCCCCACACATACAAAGTGAAAAAGATAAAAAGCAAACTTAGAAATGGAGAGCTCAAGGAGTATATATTTTGATACAAAAATGAAGCTCTATATTTTTACAGTTTGAAGGTGCTTACCTGAGTGATGGAAAAGGTTTGAGCAACTGGGATGTATTCTCTCATAAACCAGGTAAGAATTCTTATTCCTTTTTCCCTTCTACTCATCAACTGGAATTTCTTACCATATACCAAAAAGAAAGCTGGAAAAAAAATTATATTGTAGAAATTTAATTAGTGCGCAACATGCCATTTTAATTTTTTTTTGCTAAAAAAATTATAGGTCATATTGTGGACGGAAGCAATGGAGATGTTGCAGTGGATCAATATAATCGTTATTTGGTATGTTCTGCTTACTTGTCATGATCCTTAAGTATCCGATATAGTATTAATTAATCCAATCGCAAGTAGGGCAAATCTTCCTACTTTTGTTATTGTATTATCGAAATGAAATGATTTGCAGCAACTTATTTTGTCGGCAGTACAGTTTACTTTAGTTTAATGTGCAGATATTTTCCATCCATCTCTATAGTTCCTGTAGCCTGTCTAGTGGTTATTATATAAAGATATTAGATCTCCAAGTGGCCCTTTTGCGTTTTCGTTTCGTGCCACTTTTACCTTCAAGGTGGACAATGCGATTCTGCAGAAGCATCCAAAAGCATTTGCGTACAAGTTTGGTTCATTGAGGGAGTTTTTTATGCGACAAAGTAAGAACATGCCTTCAACAAAAAAAAAAACCCATGAACATGCCAACAAGGCTACGCTGTCATTAGTGGAAAAGTAAAATCTGAAGTGCTTATATTCATTATATAAATATAAGCTTACCTAATCCATTCTTATCCACACTATTAGCTGATATAAACCTGACCTGCCGTTGCCATCTTTTTTGTCTCTTAACTGATGTATTAAATTGACTCCTACAGTGGCGAAGTGTTTTACTGATTGCTACAGTTGCAAAGTATTTTTTTTTTTCATAAAAGAAAGAGAGAATAAAAGTAGTAGCATTTTGGTGGTGATGCCAACACAAAGACTGTCTCTGTTTTCCATTGTGATCCATACTTTGAAAGATTAACAAAGCATAGTGTAACATTTGACTCTGCACTTCAACTTCAATTCTATGATGTTAACAGGAAGATATTACTCTAATGGACTTCCTTGGAGTGAATAGCTACCGATTTTCGATTTCCTGGGCACGAATTCTACCCAGTAAGATCTTTAGAACTCTTAACCTTGAGAAAATATATAGATACTTCAAAATTAGAATTAAACACTTGTATAAAATTACTTGGTGCAATCTGACAACAGGAGGCAGATTTGGAGATGTCAATTTCGCGGGTATCAATTACTATAACAGGCTGATCGATTCTCTCCTATTGAAAGGTTCTTTTAATCTAACAGAAACCTATGTGATTCGACCAATTTCTTACCATTTTCAGTATCTTACACCGATATGCCCTCACTTACCTTCAGGGATCGAACCATTTGTAGCATTGTCTCACTTTGATTTGCCGCAAGAACTTGAGGAGAGATATGGAGGTTGGCTAGGTCCTGAGTCCCAGTATGTAACTCATTTTCTCAAGCAGTTTATACACATCACAAAAATTTTCTTTAACCAATATATGTCGACCAAATAGCTTTAGCTGAAAGAAGATGATGAATAATATTCAATCCTAAGTTTAGCTGGCTACTATTCTAATTTCTAACAACTGACTAAAACATGTCCTCTTTGTCACTGTCTGTCTCAGGGAGGATTTTGCATATTATGTGGACATATGTTTTGAACACTTTGGAGACCGAGTGAAGTACTGGGTCACCTTCAATGAGCCCAACCTACAGGTCATATACGGGTACCGTAATGGAATGTTCCCCCCTGCTCGTTGCTCAACTGGTTTTGGAAATTGTACTTATGGCGATTCTGAGAAGGAGCCTTTTATTGCTGCTCATAATATAATCCTAGCACATGCGACTGCAGTTGATATCTACAGATCCAAATACCAGGTATCTAACAACGAAAGCAACTCGTTTGTTACGGAAAGAACTACTGCTTATGTCTAATATGCAGGCGTAAAACTGGATCCTGATTAGACGAATGATGGGAGCCATATATATGGGGTGCATGATTCTTTCCTTCCTTCTTGTTTGTTAATCAGAAAGAGCAAGGAGGCAGCATTGGGGTTGTATTACAAACCATTTGGTTCGAACCAATCAGTAATTCCACTGCAGATAAATTAGCAGCAGAAAGAGCACTGGTCTTCTTGATCAACTGGTTTCCCTCCTCCCTCTTCATATCTCTTTCATCATTAGTATATATGATTTGCTTTCATCTAGTTAAAACATATATCTACTGGGATGTGCACTTTACGAATCCAAAGCATAATGCAGGTTCTTGGACCCTATCGTATATGGAAAATATCCAAAAGAAATGAGTGAAATTCTGGGGTCCAATTTACCATTATTTTCAAGCAATGGAAAGCAGAAACTGAAGAATGGATTGGATTTCATTGGCGTCAACCATTACACCAGTTACTACGTTCAGGATTGCATCTCCTCTGTCTGTGAGCCTGGGAGAGGATCCTCCAAGACAGAAGGTTCTTGTCTGCAAATTCAGTACAAAGATGGAGTCCCTTTAGGCCACATTGTACGCGTGCATTCAGTTAATGACTATGTTTTGCTTCTCAATTGATTGCTAAACATTTTTCTATTGATGCAGGGAGAATTACCATGGCAAAATGTTTATCCAGAGGGAATAGAGAAGATTGTTACGTACATTAAAGAGAGTTACAGTAACATACCTATGTTTATTACAGAAAATGGTAAGTAAAAGAGTTAGCAAAACTGAAAACTTACGCCTTCAACGATCTTCCTTACACATTGGCAATGGATGATGTAGGATATGGCCAGGCAGAACATCAAAAGGTCACTGTCGCAGAGCTTCTACAAGATGTGAAAAGAGTGGACTACATGTCCAGTTATTGGAAATCCTTGTTGACGGCTATGAGGTATAATTTTTATCAGAAAACGTACCTATTTTCTCCTCAATAAATCAGCTGTAGTTCCGTTCCTGGTAGACCTGGATAAGAAAATTCAAATCCACACATGCAAACAAGAATGGCAGAATGACGAATGATTTTGGTTTAATGTTCTTTTGTTTCTTTCCATCCCATCTCTTAGCGTGACTCGGTGACTGACATTTCCTCTTTCTATATGTATCAAGGAAAGGAGCTGATGTAAGAGGATATTTTTCCTGGTCATTGCTTGACAATTTTGAATGGACAGATGGCTATACTGTCAGATTTGGACTTCACCTTGTTGATTATACCACACAGAAGAGAACTCCGAAACTATCAGCAAACTGGTACAAAGAGCTTATTGCAAAGTTTAAGGTTGCAAAATTCCAGATGTGAGAAGCTGCAGCAAGGATATTTTCCCCAAAAGAAGAAAAGTGTACCTTACATTTTCCACTTGCCAAGTCATAAGATGCCAATTTTTATGTGCACATCTAGAACTAGAATTAATCAGATTACTTGGAATGGTTTGTTACTCTACGTCCACAACCAAGATATCTGTAGGTTGCTTCTTTTTTTTTTTTTTTATATAGAACAGTCTATAGGTTGTTTTTTGCAGCATTTTCTCAAAGAAGGATACCATAGACAGGGCATTTTTAATCTTGCAACTCACCTGATGTATCACTGAACTCTTGAAAGCCCTCAAGGATCAAGAGAGGTTGAGATCTCAGGTTTGAATCTTACCTTAAACATCTAGATTATGTTTTCAAAAGAAAATGGGAGTCTAGAAAGCATTTTTTCTGGTTACATGATCTTCAAACAGGAAACAATAGACAATAGAGTAAGATCATGAAATGCAGCGAGCCAAAAATGATTGTGATATGGGGAAAAATGAAAAGTAATGTCTATCACATGGCAGGAGAAAAACAAGAAAAGAGAGTCGCTCCTGGAGTCTTGGTAACAGTTTTATGCATGTCACCATAGTGAGTAACTAGTTGAAAAATGATTGGGGTTATAATATGAAGAAGTTTGCAAAGAAAAAACGCACAGACACAGCACAAGCCAAGGTACCCCATATAAATCCCACAAGCTAATTCACAGTAATTCTGGCTGAAGCTTTACAACAGTATGCAGACTGATTTAACCATACATTCAATCCAAGACAAGGTTTTCCAAATTTGGATGTATGGAATGATTAAAGCAACCTTTGGATATGGAAAGCAAGCACACACCCAGTAGATGGAGACCAGACCACCATATTATATACACATGCCAATTCATATGTGGTTGGTTCTAAAGATCAAACTTTGATCTTACATTTCAAACAACACATAACGAGAATAAGCTTGAAAACATAAACATGCGGATAATCCACATTCAATTTCATAACCCACAATTGACACTCACAGTTCCTAGGCCACGCTGTTTTCTCAGAGAATATAGATGGCTGGAAACAAGCAAAATTACCTCACTAAAACGACTGAATAACATTTGAAAGCAACTGAATACAACAATCACGACACATTTAAGTTCAGAAGAGAAAAGACCCACCAAATTCTCTTTCTCTGGAGACATATATAGGTATTGGGTTGCTGCACCATTGGTGGATGAACGGCAGTGAAGAATACGGTTACCAGGGGCGGAGCGGGGAATATCAATTCGGGACCCAACTTGTATTGCCTGTAAGATTGCATATACAATAATACGACATAAGTCCAAGGCAGAAAGAGGATTAAATTATTGAATGCTCGTGCCGATGCCAACAAATGAAGAAGATTAAGAAAATACAACTTGCATGATTAAATAAATAATACTATATGATTAGATACACGCTAGACTTTAAGACGAACTGTAAAAAAGATTTCCCAAACGATGAAAAAGGCCAAAGAGAAAAACAAGTATGCTGTTTTGTCTTGAAGAACAATATCTATCCCTCTCTTTTGATCAAATAATAAATAAAAGGATATATCTCTTCAATAATAATGATTACGCGAATCTACAAAATTTACAACCGCAATCTCGAGAAATATTGCATTTGGAGGCGATTATGACTTATGAGGACATTGATTTTCCTCCATCTATAAAAACACATTTGCCGTTAAGAACAGCTTTGTTTTTACAGTCATATGTGGTATCAGAAACGATTCATTCTTTTCATTAATCATCGGTATTCTCCAACAAATGGGGAACACTGTATCAGGTTGTTGTTCGTGGCATTTCAAACTAGAATTCATCCACAACTTGATTTTCTTACAAGGTTAGCAGCGTCTTTCTATTATTATTTTTTTATTTTGGAATAGTAGACATTATATATAATCACTCGATCAAATGAAAAAAAAATTGTTCTCTCACATTTTGCAGATGATGTTCATAGGCATATGGTAAGAGGATTGAGGAAACCCAAACATCCAAAACAGGGCCCAATCACTATTAAAATTTGAGATCCGATGCGGTGGGTCGCTTGCCAACTCAAATGACCGTTGCCAGGACAAACAAAGCTAGTCCCCCCTTGATCCACCCCTCGCTTTTCCCTTGTCCTTGGTTGGAAAAGTGAATTGAAATTTGAAAAATTTTATTGTGGGACTCCCCAATTAATACTAGCTGAGCTGTGAATTTTCCTTTTATATATTAATAAAATATCTTTAAGGTTCTCTCTATTCTTTCTTAGGATTTATTTATTCTTTAATTTATCCCCAAGGGTTTCCCTTTTCCTTTTTTTTTTTTTTGACAGAACATAAATGTTTTATATAGATTAAACAATCATGAATACAAAGGACCAAGTATAGAAACTAAAACTAACAAGAGATACAGTACAACACCATACTGGTAACAACAGATAAAGATATTTATTCTTTCTTAGGGTTTCCCTTTTCCTTTTAACCATAAAGATATTTAGTTTATTGATTTTGTATATCAAGATTATAAATAATTTCTATCTATGTGTTATTTGAGTAAATTAAAGCTTAGGTTAATTGGAGACTTCTTTATCCGATAAACCACCTTGTTTAGTGATCACTTATATTATTATTTACAAAATACTCACAAAGGGAATAGTTGTAGGGTTTAAATTGTGGAGTACTTATTGAACCCCAATCAACGAAGTCAATTCTTACTCACAATTTCTATTTGTACTTTTACTACAGTTTCACTCAAAAAATTAATGATTAATGAAACAATAAAGAGTAAAGAAATAACAAAATTTACAAAAAACCTCATGATACAATTTCCAATCCCAACTAAAATATGTAACAAATTACACACAACTGTGTGATATACAAAGGTATGTTATAATACTATGTTAGAAAGCAAATGTTAAAGTGCCTCTTTGTTGATCAATGTTGGGTTGGCCTAAGTAGTCAGCGACTTGGTTCCGTTTAAGGGAGGTCTCGAATTTGAGTCTTCGTATACGCTGAAAATTCTCATTGAGAGACTCACCCGCCATACCCAGGTGCGCGACCCGGCTCAAAACTGGATTAGTCGAGGCAAAATTCCGGATAACGATGCCTAGTGCCGGCGTCTCGGGGGGCCATGGCCACCCCTAAACCCCCTTTAAGTATAATTTTAGTAATAGAAAATACATGAACTTCATGACTTAACTTAGTGAAAAAATGCATATTTGTCACCTGATCAACCCTGGTTGGAACCTAGCTCGCAAAATATATATTGAAGGGATGAGATAAATAAAAATATACTTTGTGACCACCCTATTTTGTTGTCGTTGAAAAAATTCAGATAATCCTTACATTTTATAATCAATGTGCAAAGTAGGAACCGATCGTACAATATTAACTCCTGTAAGCACAACTCCAATTATTTGATGAAATCTTCAACGGTTTGGACCCCAAAAGTAATACTGAAACCTCCACTCTTTTTTTTTTTTGGTAAATCTCTACTCCTTTTTATTTCAATATAAGAATCTAGAAAGCAACATTACAATCCATGGGTCGCATAAGAATGGCAGGTATCTAGTCAAATTTTTAAGGTATACCTCACCATAATATTCTGGCTTCCATTAACAATAGCGACCAATTAGATGTGACTGCTAGAGAATCAATTGTTTTTTTTTTGAGAATTAGAATCAATTGTTTTTTAGTTACACCTATACTTGGCAAAACGGATTTTGTCATGACAAATTGACACGAAATTAGTAGATATAATTCAAAAATTTTCAACTCATTTAATTAAATAAGTTTACCTGACATGAC
Organism: Turnera subulata; assembly: GCA_028386065.3. Classification (NCBI taxonomy): domain Eukaryota; kingdom Viridiplantae; phylum Streptophyta; class Magnoliopsida; order Malpighiales; family Passifloraceae; genus Turnera; species Turnera subulata. The sequence continues at coordinate 246,345 of JAKUCV010003501.1, read as the reverse complement.
AAAAAATTAACAGGTCAGGTCGTGGGTTGACTTGCCAATCCGATGGATACTTATTTATAACTATTATATTTAGGGTCTATATATTTTATTAATTTAATACATAATATATTTAATATTTAAGACAAAAGTTATTAAATTTATCAAAAAAATTTTATAAATACTTTAAAAATTATTATATTATATTTTTATAATTTATAATTTTATTTAATATATCATCAAAAAATTATTTAATATATGAAAAAATTTAATTGTATATTTTTTAAAAGTAAGAAAAAAAGTAGAAAATATTAAAACTCTAAATTAACATGTAATTGTCCGATTTAATAAGGAATAAGAACCTGATTACCTATTCAACCCAACACTAAGCCGACCACCACAAAAATAAATGGACTAATGGCTTTTTTGGTACCTGTGTTGCTCTTGATTATTGAGACACCCCGACCCAATTTTACCCTGCAAACAGAAATTACCGAACAACAGTGCCGACACGTGGCACAAATAGTAAATTTAATAGAAAACCGGCCCAATGGCTCAATGAAACAACATATCATCCGACATCGGGGATCTTAGTAACAATAATACAGCGGAAGCATTTATAAACCCAATGACAACATATGCAAAGCTCGTTGCAACCTAATGGATCCGAGTCCTGTCTGAGGGTACACTACAGCCGCCGAAATGCAATCCTGATCTAACCTGCAAGGACTGTGTGAGGGGTGAGACCAACCACTGTCTCACTGATAAACAAATAAACCGCAGTATACAAGCAACCGCAAATACATCCAAGCCAACACAGAAACAATAGAAGCGCAGCAAGCACAATCATAGCATTAGTATCAACAACTTACCTGAACTCGTTATACATCAGTCTCTCACGGTTAAGCTAGTCTTATAAACTCACTGACTATTGACAATAGACTTACCAATTTTATTATTAGGGCCCTATCACGTAATAAGTATTGGCCGTGCCTGGTAGCCAGGTTAGCTAACCTCAGGGTACTCCCCATTAAACTATAAATATCTCTAATCACAAAGTATCACAATAACCGAGTCCCGCAGTCCTCGGCGGAAGTCCCGCAGTCCTTCCTATAACAAATCAACTGAGTCCTGCAGTCCTCAGCCGGGAGTCCCGCAGTCCTCCCTATCAAATCACAAATCACAAGGCGACTACCATCTGGCCGTACCAATACCTGTCACGTGACAACCTAGATGTCTAGATGTTATTACTACTGTTTATTATTATTTCTTGTTCCACTGTCCAATAGTAACTCATCATACTCACTTTCCCGAGCAGGCTTTCAGCCTCACAGCTCCACTAGGAATCCAATGTCACAATACCGGGTCACTGCCATTGACTGATCAAATACCACATATCTTATACGAACTTCACAATAATCATATCAACATCACATAGCTCAATAGCTAGTCCACAGTAGTCATCAACTATATAACAATAATCACAACAGTAGCCAGCAATAACATGACATGCACGGCAAGATAACATATAAATAACAATCAAACAAACAATCGGGGTATCACGGACAACATACCGAAGTTTATAAGTTTATATCCTCACCTGATACTCCAGGAAAGTGATATCTGATTAAGCCTCGATATACCTATATTTATAACAACAGAAATCACTTACAATGCGCAAACAAGGATGATCATGCATGATGCCGATTTTAGTATTTATTAGACGACTTGTCTTACTCCGTATCCATTTTTATTATTTCCATAATTTTCTTATGGAATCAATCTTTCCAATTACTTGGAAATGAACCAGTTATATGTCCTCAACCGATATACTAATCATACTTAATTTTTAAATTAAAACTAAAATCGAGCATTCAAGCCGATATTCCGGCCCTTTAGTCGCTCGTGATATATAAATCCGGACCTTTTATTATTATTAGCATAAGTAGAACGTAGATTAAATAAAACCGAGAAAATAAACACAATGGGCCTTCTTAATAGCCCACTCGGAACATTTAATAAAACACAAAAGTTAAGCATAAATAAAATCATAAATTAGTATTTATTTAATTAAATTAAATCATCCGGTTAATTAAAGCCGTTTTAAAGTCCGAGTCCGTTAATATAGTTTGGGGTCCGTTAATGGGTCATAAGTAGTCCATAGGGTCCGATAATTACCCAAAGTCCATGTCTGGGTTCACTGGAAAATACTCGGGACTTCGCCAGAAAAATCCCGAGGCTGCCGGATTCTGTCCAGCACTGTTCACGACAGTCCAAATACTCCACTGTTACTTTTCATCATCCACTAAAACACCAACACCGTACCACCATGCCAACAACCCAAAACACCACAACCCACAGCCATAGAACCACCATTAACAACATCACAACAATCCCCAATCAACCCATATTCACCAACAAAAATCCAAAGTAAGCCACAATCAGTTCCAATTCAATCGGCATACATCAATCCAAGAGTGTTTTAATTAACCCAGCATTAATCATAGAGAGGAAGAGGATTAATTCGGCGGCAGCAACTTACCCCGACGGCGGCGCGATTAAGGAGATGCGGCGGCTCTGTGCGAGGCGGCGTGAGAATAGGGAAAAGGAGCAGAGGTGACCTGTGGGTGTTTGCAGAGGAGGGATCGGGCGGCGCGAGTGCGGCTCTGCTCCACCAGCCGATTACTCGCCTCGACGGCGCGCGACGAAGCGGCACCGGGTATGCGAGCAGTGGTAGAGGAAGGAAGAAGCTGTGGCGGCGATTAAGTGACAGGGGCGTTGGCTCGGCGAGAGGGAAGGATGAGGGCGGCGGTGGTGAGGGAGTTTCACGAGAAGGAGAGGAGGATATGGCGGCGACTAGAGGAGGAGTAAACAGGGGCGAGGGCGGCGACGGTTTCAAAGGGAAGCGAGGGAAAGAGAGGCAGGGAAGGGGAGGAAGAGAAAATGGGCCAGGGAGAGGGGAGAGGTACCGGTGGAGAAATAGGAGGGGAAGAAGGAAGAAGACAAAGGAGAAAAAGAAAAGATGGCAGAGAGTTGGGGGGGGGGGGGGGGTGGGCGGCTGAAGGAAAAATTTGGAGAGGGAGAAAAAAAGAAGAACAAAAGAAAGTGGGAGCAAAAGAAAAAGAAAAAGATAAGAAGGAACTTCGTGTTGTCGGGGCACAATTACGAGACTGCAGAAAACCCTTGTGTTTCACACCCATGCTCAAACTTCCATTCATGTAAATGTAATTTTGGAAAAATCATTAGTGGTAAATAGATTCTTTATGAAATCAAAAAAATAAATTTCCAAAAACAGATTTATTAAACATATTGGAAATAAGAGACAGATCTTCTTTAAAATTATAATTATTAGAATTTAAGTATCATGGCATAATAATAACATTAATATTAATAACAACAACAACAACAACAACAACAACAACAACAACAACAACAACAACAACAACAATAACAATAATAATAATAATAATAATAATCATCATCATCATCATCATCATCATCATCATCATCATCATCATCATCATCATCATCATCATCATCATCATCATCATAATCGAAACTTCTATAAAGGAAAACGACATGGAAATTAACTCGGAATGTTAGAATTCTCGATTAACCGCAATAAAATTTTATTTACCACTGTAAGAGTCAAAACAACTTGGTAAAATCTCGAAAATTTTACCTGGATTGTTACAATTATCACAATTCATACCGATGTTCTAATTTGGTCACATTTCATCCTTCAATTAAGCCCAATTAGCCTATTTTGGTTATTTTGACCGTTTTACCCCTAAAATCAATGACGCATCAGTTTTTTCACCAGAATTCTTCACCTAACCGACCCGAAACCCGGTGGATACCCAAAGCCTAATTGAAACCCAATCCGAACTGGGCATTTTTTTATTATTTTCCTTTTTTATTTTTTTTATTTTCTTTTATCCAAAAAATTTAATTCTGAAAATAGATATTTCTTTTCGTTCTAGTAATCTGCAATCTATATTTAGTTCTAAAAATAGATATTTGGGTTATCGGGAGGGAAGGTGTTTGGGCCGAGAAGAAAATAGATTGCAGATTACTAGAACGAAAAGAAATATCTATTTTTAGAATTAACATTTTTGGAAAAAAGAAAATAATAAAAGAAAAGAAAAAGAAAAATAGTAAAGATTGTCTAGTTCGAGTCAGGTTTCGGTTAGGCTTTAGGTATCCACCAGGTTTCAGGTCGGTTAGGTGAAGAATCCGGGGGAAAAAAATTGACATCTCATTGATTTAAAGGGTAAAACGGTCAAAATAGCCAAATTAGGCAAAGCTAACTTAATTAAGGAATGAAATGTGACCAAATTAAAATACAGGTATAAATTGTGATAATCAAGAGCAACACAGGTAAAAAAAAAAAAAGACATTAGTCCAAAATAAACATCACATCACTCTTTATGTTTTATATAAATATTTTATCCTAATGGTTATAATCTTTTTTTCCTACACGTATATTTCTAAATCCGGTACTATGGTTTATGAGTAAGTCCTGAAAGTCAGAGGATCTAATTCTAATTACCTTCCTACTTACTAATGGTAGAATTTGGGGCAATTAAAGAAAAGTTTCTTTTAGCTAGTGTACCAAACACAGTGTAAATCTGTATATTATTTGATATATAATCAGCCCAACATCATCTATAGAGAGATTGTTTAAGGAAGGCCCGTAGAGGTCCTCTACCTTTCTCTCTAAAAAGAAATGGGTAATCCTTCAGTTTATGGAATTGTGTTTCTTTTGGAGCTCTTTCTGCTATCTTTTGCATTGTCATCTGCTCAGGAAACTCTGAAAGAGAGTTCAGATCCTTCTCCAATTCCCACCAACTTTCTCTTTGGGACTGCCTCCTCCTCTTACCAGGTTTGTCATGACCTCTTCCACAACTCTACTCGATAACATTTACCTTCATTGTCATCTACCATGCATGAGAAATACCTTGAGACTATTTTTCTTTTGATTTTAACAGTACGAAGGAGCTTACTTGAGTGATGGAAAAGGTTTGAGCAACTGGGATTTATTCGCGCACACTCCAGGTAACTAAAAACTCTCTGTTCTTAATGCGTTTGTCGTATTATTAATTTTCGAAAAAGATACCCAAAAACAGAAAACTTAAAAGAATTCGTCTGGGTGGAAATTTCAAACAAGCATAAATGTCATCTTTTTTTGGTTCAAAAAAATTGCAGGTCGTGTTAGTGATGGAAGCAATGGAGATGTTGCAGTGGATGAATATCATCGCTACTTTGTAAGTATTGCATACATGCTATTTTTCCGATTAATGCTTTTCTTCATGCTCAGGACGGGCCTTATCTTCTTTTATATGCTCGATCGTGATAAATTAAGACTAGGAAATGGCAAATATGATTTGTAGCTGTTTAAATGAATAGGATGCAGCTTATGTTTATGTCACTTATTTCAGATAATCTGAAGTTATTTTCCGTATAGTTTAGAAATGAGAAAGAGTTGCAGATATAAAAAAAAAAAAAAATTGGAAGAGTTGCTTTTTTTTTTTGAGTTGCTTTTTTTTTTTTCATGTATCATATGTGTTGACCAAAAATTTTGGGCCAACAATATGCATATATTTCATTTCCATAATAAAAATAAAGGCAATCGAAGTTAATTAGTTGTCTGAGACGCGTTAATGCGTCCACTGTGGATTAGTTGATAAACTAAAATATAGAAGCAGATAGCAACAAGGCAACCAATTCACTATAATTATTAATTATAATCAGGAGATAACAATTCTCATGCCGGATCGGATGCCTCCTTTGTACAGATAGGCTGAGTTGACCTGAATATTTCCGTGGCTTCACAGTGGAGTGAAATTCAAAACATAAAGAAAAGAAAAAATGCAAATAGAACAAAGTGAGGAAAGACAAGGTTCTAAATTAAAGTGATGATGCCATTGCCAAGATAAAAATTCCAAAGAATTGGGCCAGTTTTAATGCGGTTGGCATTTCTCTTCAATCTTTAAAATGTTGGAAAGAATAAAAAACGGCATCATATCAATCTAATAGATTTGGCAATGATATGATTACGTAATGTTGACAGGAAGACGTTAATCTAATGGATTCCCTCGGAGTAAATAGCTACAGGTTTTCAATTTCCTGGGCACGAATTCTTCCAAGTAAGACTTTTTAAACTCCTAATACACTTTCATTGGGAAATTGTATTGATAACAAAATTTTAATAAAAAAAAGGACTTAAATAAATCAGCTTTGCTACTCGAAAACAGAAGGACGATTTGGAGATATCAATTTTGCCGGCATCAGCTACTATAACAGGCTGATCGACGCTCTACTACTTAAAGGTTTTAATACTCTAATCTTTCACTTTGAACACCATGCACCTTGATCATGTATAATTCATTGTACCCCAATGTTTACCATTTTTCAGGGATCCAACCATTTGTAACATTAACCCACTTCGATTCACCTGAAGAACTTGAAGAGAGATATGGGAGTTGGCTAAGCCCTGAATCCCAGTACGTATAACTCTTCTACTTATGCAGTTTATTTAGTGGCCCTATCTAGCTTAATCTGGAATTAATAGGCAAACAAAATTTCGATGTGAACTCATCTATCCAAGTTATGGTTGTCCCAAGAGTGTCTATGGGCTTTCAGAACAGCTAAAGCAACCTACTTTCTTTTTTCTACCAAATCCAAGATTGATCCTGGGGCGGATGTGTTGCACGTTCCTGTTGGGCTTTGAATGAGTAAAGATTTAAGCATTAAGAGAAAGGTAATGCCTTTGAGCCACAAAATGGGTATATTTCATTCGAGGAGTGTGAACATGAAACGTCCCGACCCGAATTTACCGTACACAGTAAACACGAGCCGGAACTGTGACAACCCAACCCAAAATGACTCAGCATACAGTGTATAAAACAAATATCCGGGCTCGACAGCCCATAATAAAAACGATAACAACAACACAATCGGCCCAATGGCCCAATAATAACAAAAGTATGCACAGCGGAAGACTTTAAATAACCAACACTAACACTGTATGCGACACATGCAAACTATGGATCCAAGCCCTGTCCAAGGGGTACGCTTCAGCTCGCCCGGTACGTTCCTGCACTACAACAACTCATCCTACGGGATGAAACCCCGCAGGCGAGGGGTGAGTCCGAAACGCTCACCGACGAAAGATAAACAGTGATATATTCAACCATAACACTTTCGAAACAAACACAACTATCACAACAACAAGCACAAACAAACACATCACAAGAATACGGCCATAACAACTAACACATACTTCACGACAGAGGAATCCAGCTCAAACAACACATCAAAGGAAACCAACACGAACAACATAACAGAGGAAACTTACTAAATCATATCAAGCCAAGACCAACTGAATACTCATTAATTCTTATTGCCAATTTTATCTTTCGGGCCCCGTCACTGGACAAGCTAGGGTCGTACCAGGTTATCAATTAATTCCGGATGCCAGGTCAAAGAACCAAACCAAACCAATTCTTACCATACCGGGACCACGTCCCAAATTACCAAATTATACCGGGTTCAACAACCCAAAATACCATACCGGGATCAACATCCCAAACCGGATATTTGGTATATCCAAACCACTGGGTATTCGGTATACCCCGACCTCAGGCAACAACATGCCAACCAGATATTCGGCATATCTGAGCCACTGCGGATATTTGGCATATCCGAGCCACTGCGGATATTCGGCATATCCGAGCCACTGGGTATTTGGTATACCCTAACCACAGGCAACAAGCCAAACGGATATTCGGTATATCCGAACCACTGGGTATTCGGTATACCCCAACCACAGGCATCAACATGCCAATCAAATCAAGTATCCAAACCAAGTAACCGACCATAGCATCCCAGAATTAATTTTCAAACCATCGGGTCGTACCACTACTTCCCACATATATCATCATGTCATATCAATTCCAATCCCAATTTCCAATTTCTATTCCCCAATTATCCAGAGTCAATAGTTTATTCCAATTATCCATTCACAACACTGTCTACCGTCAACAATCACAATATCCATAACAGTCAACAATTATCCACTATCCTATTAGCTCAAGTTACGCAACAGGCCAATCCTTCATCAGTTCCATAACATCAATTACTCACAGTCCAACATCAATCACAACACAGTATCCAATAAACCAACAACAGTCATACAACGGTTCAATCAAGCAAATCAACATCATAGCAACAACAACAACAATAACCATAGCTGCCAAATACCCAATACAATTCCATATTACCAAATATTCACCAACAGTACATATAGCACCAATTATTCACAATCAACAATTCATCACAATATCCACACGACCAATAGCACAGTCCAACAACAGCAACATCAATAACCATAACAGTCAAATAACCGACAATGACCCTCTCAGTAGTTCATTCAAACAGCAAAACACACAATTATCCACATTGACCAGTTCATCGTTATTTTCAACACAATACCGCAAATCCAATATCACAGTCTACGATCAACAACAACGACAACATCATAACAGTCAATCAACCAACAGTAATCATCTCAGCTGTTCAATCAAGCAGCAAAGCAAACACAGTATTACGGGCACATATCAAGGGTTATCCATCCTCACCTTGGCCGATTATTCAACTCCGGAAATACTGTCCGGTACGACGCCGGCTCCTCGGGAAACTGTCCGATATCAAACCTATATACAAAGCAATGTACACACACATAAATGCACATAATCGGTATACTATGATGCCAATACTACGAATTAATCCCATCCCGATTACTTATCCTTTATTTCCATCTTTTACCAAAAACAATTTACCGTACGTATATCCGAATATAATTTCGGTACTATACTTTAATTAAAACTCTTTTCAAAATAATTTCCATAAATTAATTATACTTTTTCCAAAATATAATTACCATAACATGATTTTTCTGAAAATACAATGTATGCTTATGCTCCCAAGGTATTTGTAGAATGTATCCTTTTCTAAAATAGTTACCATATAGTAATTTGCAAAGGTTATAATTCATATTATAATTACCTTGGTTTCTTGAAATATAACAAAATAATTACTTGATTTACTTTCACAAAATTACCATATATTTATCTTTCCCAGAATAGATAATCCATATCCCCTTTCCATAATGTTAGATAGAATAATTATTACCATCACATATATTCTTTTCCAAAGGAAATAATTATGATCAAATAATATTTCTAGAAATTAAATACATATATATTTACATGTGTATATATACTAGAAAGTATTTAACCAAATTTTCCAAATATAATTATAAATCCATTACTGATTACTATTATTATTTTTATTATTATTTTATTATTATTTTTTTATAAACTGGGTTGGGCCATAAATAGTGCTGGACCAGGTCTTGCACAGTACCCAGCCCAGACCCAACCAGCCCAAACCACAAACCGGCCCAAAATAGTTAACCCACACTCACCCAGGCCCAAAATGGACACAGCCCACAACCTCAGCCCGCGACCCGTCGGGTCAACCCGACCTCAACACCAACGGGTCGTCTTCAACCGTGGACTGCTCTTCTAGGCGGGACGGCGGCGATGACGGCGTGGACTGTGGCGAAGCGTCACGGGGACGGCAAGGCGAGGCGGCGGTGAGCTCTGCAAGCCGTGACACGAGCGGACGACGACGCGAGCAAGAAGGCTGCAGGCGCGGGTCCGTCGCGAGGGTGGCAGCTCGTCGGGTCTTCAGCCAGGCTTGGCGCGTCGGCGGCGAGATCGGGCGGCGAAGGTGGCGTCAAGATGGCGACGGCGAGAGGGAGGTGTCGACGGTGGTGGTGATGCGTGCGGGTGGTTTAGGTGGAGGTGGTGTGGGTGGCCGGCGACACTCATCCTCCTCCTCATCTTTTTTTCTTTTTTTTTTCCTTCTTCTTTTTCCCACTCTTTTCTTCTTCCGGTTTCCATTTTTTTTTCCTTCTTTCCTTCTTTTTTTCTTCTCTCCCTCTCTTTCTCTTTTCTCTCTTTTCTTTTTTTCTCTCCTTTTCTTCTTCCTCTCTTCTGCAACTTCACCGGCTTTAAACTTTTTTTTTGTTTTTTTTTCTTTTTTTACTATTAGTCTTGTGAATCAAATAATACATTTTCGTCCGTATTACGGGCGAGTCCGATCCGGACCAGAAAATAGCCGATACCTCCTTAGTTATTTTCCGGTGTGATTTTCCGAGAGATTCCGAAAACCGAAAAATGCCAACTTAGTCTCGAAAAATCCACGGGAAAATCACGAGCGCGGGAAAACCCTCGGTTTCGAAAAACAACTCCCGATTTACCTCGAATTAATTACCCAAGATTAATTCAACAGTAAATCACGGTAAAACGACTTCTACAGTCCGGTAAAAATCCAAAATTTACCCGGGCTGTTACAGAACAGAAAAACGATTCCCAACTCAATAATCACATAATAGGTGCACTACAACCTTGATGAAGTTGGCCGTTGTCAGTGGCGGACCTAGATATAATTCTTGGAGGAAACCAATATAACATTTTGTTTATAATAATAAGGATTTATGTGAGAAAATAAAATTTAAGAGGGGTCAAATATATGTTACGGTAGGACTTATATGAAAACATTAAAAGTTCAGGGACCATACGAGAATATTACAATAGGACTTATATAAGAAGTTTAAAAACTTAGGGGGGCCATAGCCTCCCTCCGTCCCCTGGACCACCGCTAGCCTCCCTCCGTCCCCTGGACCACCGCCACTGGCTGTTGCACTTGTATGGGGTGATTGATTGGTGTAATAAGTGAACGTAATCTACAAACTACTCCTACCAACTGAGGGAAGGAGCGATAAACTGTAGAATGGTAAGGTTGTGAGAGAAAAATAAAGGAAAGTAGAGCAAAAACAATAAGTGCAATAAGTGTAAGATTTGGCCATGGCAAAATAAGCTGCTTTTTATCGATCATGTAGCTCCCTTCAAGCCAAAGGATTGTATCCAAGCTTTTTGTCAACAGGTACTGCTGGCGGGACAACGTAGTAAAACAATTCTCATAAGTTGCCCTGTACGGCTTAATAGACACAATGTGAGATGGGTTATTCATAGTCCAGGTTGGGTTAAATAAAATTGTGATGGGGCTGTTTCAATCCGGGGTAAAAAGGCTGCAGTAGGGGCCGTGATTCGGGATAGTTCTAACTGTGTGTATGATTGATTGTGTGTCTACTCCTATCGCTTTCCCTTTTATATCAATCCTGGGATCAAGCTCTGGTGATATGAACCCTAATCCTTCTAAGATCGTGGGCCCTAGATGGCTCAGCTTTCTCTCCCACTAGTCATTCATTGTTTAGGTTTCTTCTCCTTGGTTCATATGTTGACCTAGCTCTCTCAATGCCGGCACTGCACCGCACCCTCCTACTGATGTTGTGCACGACTCTATTATGCCTCTAACAACTGTTATCTATCTCGCTCGAGAACCTTGTTGAGCCAATTGGCTCTTCCTTCTCACGTGTCGAACTGCCAGCTCATGCCTAGCTCCTAGCTATGACTCTTATTGCCCTTGGTTGATTCTGCCACCAACCAAACCTTGGTTGGTTCCGTTACCATTTGAGCCTTGGTTGGTTTCCTCACCAGCCGAACCTTGGTTCGTTCCTACACTAACCGAATCTTGGTTGCTTCTGTTACCAACCGACCCTTGGTTGGTTCCTAACCAACTGAGTCTTGGTCGGTTCCGACACCGACCTCTGTTTGCTTCCGTCACCAACCAAACTTTGGTTAGTTCCCTCATCAACGGAATCTTGGTTCGTTCTGTTACTAGCTGACCCCTTGGCTGGTTCCCTCACCAACCAAGTCTTGGTTGGTTTTGTTAGCAACCGATCTTGGTTGTTTCTGTCACCAACCAAGTCACCAATTGTCGGTTGTTTAATAGACTTGTCCGTAAGCCAACCAATTCATAGATTTGTTTGTGAACTTATAAACTTGTTCGGAAACCAACCAACTCAAACTTGTATTAAGCCAACCTGAACATCTTTAGTGATCAATCATTCCTAACATTTCTTGACTGGTCCAAACAATAGCCATCGCAAACCATCGCCCAAAACTCTTCAGGTATGTGGTAACATCCATGCCTCATCCTAACCAAGCCATTGTATCCGTTGATGGGTACCCTTTTAATCCTACGGGCTCTGGCACCCATTACTTAGAATTATTTTTTATGATGCCAACACTAGTAGCCCTTGGGCCTTAGTATCCAACACCAATATTCACTACCCACGGTAGCAGGCCTTTAGTCTCAAAATTAGCCCATAAAGTTGCCGCAGCCTCTGAGATCCATCAGCTAGCCCGGTTGCCATCGAAATCTAACGACTAGTCCGACGGCCTTTAAGATCCAACGGCCAGCCTTCTCTCCCGCTGTAACCTCAGACACATGGCTCTTATGTTTAATCTTGGGGTCAACAGGTATATCCTATTAATTGAATAATTTCCTCTGTGAACCAGGGTGGATTTTGCATATTATGTAGATATATGTTACAAACACTTTGGAGATCGAGTGAAGTACTGGGCCACCATTAATGAGCCTAATATTCATGTTGTATTCGGCTACCGTAATGGCCTTGGTTCTCCGGGCCGCTGTTCAAGTCCTTTTGGAAATTGCACCCATGGAGATTCAGAGAAGGAGCCGTTTATCGCTGCACATAATATGATCATGTCGCATGCAATTGCAGTAGACATCTACAGAAACAAATACCAGGTAATTATTAACATTGGGAACTAATGAGCAATTTTTATTATTATGATAGAGGGGGACCCTGATTTGTTTTGTTTTCTTTGTCATCAAGATTGGAACTAATGATAAAAAAAATAGTACTGTTTAGACATATCAATTGTGGGATCAAGGATAAATTAAAGCCTAATTAGATGGGGAGAACCATAAATTCATTAGTGGAATATTGTGCTATGATTAATCAGAAAGAGCAAGGAGGCAGCATTGGGATAGTAATACAATGCACTTGGTTTGAACCCATCAGTAATTCCACTGCAGACAAATTAGCAGCAGAAAGAGCATTGGCCTTCGATATGAAATGGTCTTTCCTCTGGCTTCACTTGTCTTTAATTATTTCCATTCATGTCCTTAGGCAATGATGTCATCTTGATTTTCCCTAGCATAATGCAGGTTCTTAGACCCAGTCATATTTGGAAAATATCCCAGGGAGATGATCGAAATCCTGGGTTCCAATTTACCAGTATTTTCAAGTAATGCCAGAGAGAAACTCAAGAACAGTTTGGATTTTATTGGGGTGAACCATTACACCAGTTACTACGTTCAGGACTGCATCTATTCTGTGTGTGAACCCGGACGAGGATCCACAAAGACAGAAGGCTTTTGTCGCCAAAGTCAAGAAAAAGATGGAGTTCCTCTAGGCGAATTTGTATGTGTTTCTCGATGGGAGCCACCCGTCAACCTAAACTTTTTTAAACCAAAAAATAGAAAATGTTCTTGCTTTCAATTTATGAGTTTTTCGTGATGTGTAGGGCGGAGTAATGTGGCAAAATGTATATCCAGAAGGATTTGAGAAGATAGTTACGCACATAAAAGAGAGATACAATAACATCCCCATGATCATTACAGAAAATGGTAAGTTATAGTTTAGATGTGGAAACTTTTATAATCACCACATAATGTCTTCCTTACACATTTACAACGGATTTTGCAGGGTATGGGCAGGTAGAAAAAACAGGCATTCCCATTGCACAATCTCTGCATGATGTGAAAAGAGTGAACTTCATGTCCAGCTACTGGGAATCCCTCTTGACAGCAATTAGGTAAATTGGTATATATTTTTCTCCAATTATATTATATGTTCCGGAATTTGAAAATTCTCAGTCCAGGTGCACACACACAAAATTTCACATACCATAAATTTGTATTGTAATGAAGTAATTAATGTACTGCATAGCTAGTATACAGGAGGTATATATCATGTAGTTTCTTTCTTTTCTTTTTTTTTTTTTTGCAGCTTCATTTTCTGACTCCTACATTTCCATTTTCTGTGAGATTAGGAAGGGAGCTGATGTGAAGGGGTATTTTGTATGGTCACTGCTTGACAATTTTGAATGGGCATATGGCTATACTGTAAGATTTGGACTTCACCATGTTGATTATCCCACACAGAAAAGAACTCCAAGACTCTCGGCTGCTTGGTTCAAAGAACTCATCGCAAAATATAGGGTGGCAGAATCTCCGGTTCGAGGAAGCCAATGACGAAAATTTCCCACAGTAGTCAAATGCTAAAGACTTCTTTCCTTTATTTTCAGAATCAGCCAATGGTCTGATTTCGTTGTACACTTATTCAGAGTAATAAAAATGTGATTTTGCTGTAAATCTAAAAATTAAAATTTAATTTCATCTAATATATAATACTTTTTTAAAAATAATACATAACTTGATAATTGCCCTTCCTACGTACGAATACACTTCTGATATATATATACATTTTTTTGATCTGATTGAGAAAATGCCAATAGGCCAAGGTTACACAGTTCGTGGGAGAGACACCCCACTTACATCCTCAAGAAGCAAAGGGACACAGCCCTACATAGTGAAAGACACCCAAATTACAAGATAAAGCAAAATGTGAGAGCCTATCAGCACACCGATTGGCTTCACGGTCGCAAAGAAACTTGCCAATCAGGATTAATCAGTTGTTTGATCGCTTGAAGCAAAGTTGCACCCCTGCGAATCCTAATCTCCTGCAGCCGTATATTATCAATGACAGAGAGAGCATCCGCCTCAACCTCTACTTGACGAAAGCCAAGTTCCCAAACTCGCTGGAGGCCAACAAAAATTCCCCAAAGTTCAGCTTGGAGGATAGAACATGGGCCTATGTTATAACAAAAACCGTCAATCCATCCCCCTGTGCTGAATCTCGCAACAAACCACCCGCAGCCGAAAGGCCCTGGGAAGATGTCGCCCCATCTGAATTGAGCTTGATCCAACCTTGAGCCGGCGGGCACCAAGACACCTGGACGATCTGACGTGGACTTCGACCAAGGGCAATGCTAGAGCGTTGTGCAGCTGCTCCTGCAAACTCCGAAGCAATTGAAAGGAGGCTCCGCACCGTCTTGAAAGACAAAGGCATTACGCCATTGCCACAACAGCCAACATATGGTACCAAAGAGAATAGGCCTCGGGGTTGAATGATCCACCGAAACCTTACTTTGCAGATTTAAATAAACCCAGTCACGAACATGAGAAACCGCAAAGAAAGGTGCAGGTATAATAGGAGTGAAGGAAATCCAAATATCACGGGCATAGTGACAATCTCGTACCATATGGAGACTAGTCTCCACCTCCACTCGACAATATAAGGACATTCCGGGTTAGAAGACTCAACCTGTGCTTTCCTATGCTATGAGTAAGATTACAAGAATTGGCAAATCAAAGCCAATGGTGATTAAATTAATTCGATTTTTCAAACACATACCAATAAGAATTTGTCACTAGAACTCTAATTCATCACTAGCTACCACAAACTGGAGCTTGCACTTATCAATTTGAAGTTGAGATGACATTGCTCGATGTGGTCAAACTTCTATTTCACGTTTGAGTTGTGTATATATATATATATTTATATATATATGGTCAATTTCCCTGTTAGTCAATTTTTCAATTGAAGACCAGAAAATGGTGCAGATAAAAAGAAGTCAAACCTTTGGTCCCATGTTGCTATTACTTTGTAACAAATCTAAGAGGATTATGTATGAGATCTCATAGTATAGGGGCGAAGTTGCTATATATTAGTTTGTTACACTCTCATTGACCCCTTAATAATTGATCGAATGTGAATTAAATATATTAGATATATATACTTTTCTTTTCTTTTATGTTTCTTTCTCCTCTAGTTCGTTTTTTTTTTTTTTGTTTCTCTTAACTTTGGTTTATCTTCCTCAAAATATAAAAAAGAAAGAAGAAAAGTAAAATCCTGGGTCTAATAATTCTTATTGAATTTCAAAATTATATAATAAAAGCGGGGACTGTCATACATATGCTGTGTTGCATGAGTAAATGCGTTAAACATGGTCACACTTCTACACCACCTCATGCGTACGTTGATTATATTTTCGGCAGAGTATTATAATAAATTGAGTCGAGCAAGGAGCACATTGGCATATTCTACAGCAAAAACAATTAATCAACCTAGCTAAGAGAAATGGAGATGATGATGATGATGGGCAAGAAGAAGAATTTGAGGAGTTGGGTTTTGGTGGTGCTGATGGTGGTCTTAGTTGGGGCAATCTTGGCTGACCACTCCACATTTGCTCGGCCTGCTGACACCCCACAAATTGCCACCAACCATGATCAGAATGAGGCTACCTCCATCCCCGTCCTGGATCCTCATTTGCATGATCGTGATGATTATGACTGTTCCGTAGGAGGTAAACCTTGCAGAGAAAATAGTGAATGCTGCACCGGAGAGTGCAACCTTTACGATGATGGGGCTGATATTAAAGGAGCATGTTCATATCTATAATCATATGTGTGACACAAAGAATAAAAGGCTTGTAAGCCAATATTCCCAGAAAGAGTTTGTAAGAAAAAAAAAAAAAAAAGAAGAAGAAGAAGAAGCTTATAGCTATTAGCACATAAAAGAAAGAGAACAATAAGCGGTCTGTATCCCTCAAATTATAACTACACTTCTGGAAGAAATAAATATGATGCAGGTATAAGACAATGTGTGAGATAATCGTATTTTTTAATTAAGTTGTTCATGCATATTCATATTGTTTGCTGCTGTGTTCCTTGCATTCATTTATCTGAAAAATTCTTTTGCAGCTCTGGTAGAACTAACGGTTAATTATAGGGAATTATTGATTACCTTTCTAATACAATTTGGTAAGAGACTCCTTAATTGGTTCACCGCTGAGTGAGAGGCCGTGAGTGATGTGAAGGTTCATCAACTTGTAGAAAGGTTTATATGGTGATAACTATTCCATTTCCCAACCTTAGAATATCCAACCAGATTATGTCTTTAAAGTTTCATACATATCACAATGCAAAAAATAATATCTCTAATTAAAACGGTTTTAATTTCTTGGCTTAAATTTGTTCGAGAAGTCATAATTGAGCATATATATTTTGTTTTGTATATGCTTCTTCAAGTACTGCTGTACACTAGCAGTACACTAGCTAGCCAAAGTGCTAGATATACTTGTATGAATAATGCATGGATGGTGAACTGACAAGTATGTGACTCCTTGAACTTTGTAATGCCATCTGTATAGGTTGAACCTATAGTGATGTAAAGCATTTATTTCTGGTTATTTATGGGTGAATGAATTCGGGGCCCGACCAACTTCTGTTGCCTATTGTTATCCCCAAAAATCACACTCCTGGACCTGGTGAAGTTCAAAAAAAAAAAAAGGATATAGACCTGGTGAGTGGTCCAAGGGCTCAGGTAGTTGCGTAGACTAGGCCCACGTCTCAACAAGAGAGTGTGGTGATGCCTGCGGCGACTGTACCAGAAGTGGAGGGAGCTCAGCTATACCCCTACGCTGCTAATTGTACTAAAATTAAAATTTTGGGCCTAAAAACTGTTGGGTCGGCTGTTGTGACTGATTTTTGGGCTGATCTGAGAGTGGGCCTAAAGGTTGCTGGTGATTATTTGGGCTGGTTGTTGTGACTATGGATCCATGACTGAATGTTGGGCTGATTTGTACGTAGGCCTAAGGTTTGCTGGTGGTTATTTGGGCTGGTTGTTGTGGACAATGGATCCATGACTGATTGCTGGGCTGATTTGTAAGTGGGCCAAAGGGTTGTGGTGGTTATTTAGGCTAGTTGTTGTGACTATGGATCCATGACTGATTGTTGGGTTGATCTGTGGGCCCATGGTTGGTTGTTGTGTGCAGGTCTTAGGGCTGTGGATATCATGGTCTCTGGGTCGGGATCAGTTGGTTTTGATCTGTGGACGATTTGGCAAACCTGACAGATTTGGATTTGAAGTTCGAGATTGCTCAATCTTGGAAGATCTCTGTTTGATACTGGGCAGATCTTACCGGGTTGTTGGTTTATCTTCTGATTTTCTAGATAAATCAATTATTATTTCCCATAATAAATAGATAATTGCAAAACCTTTAAAGTTTTAGGGATAATGGGATTCATAAACATCATCCCGTACTATTTTGGCTTTTGTATGAAGAAGAATGCAACACCTCCTCCCGTCGTGAAAGCAAGGATGATCATGCACAAGCAGATTCAGTTGAAGGAACGCCCCTGTTCTGGACGGCGACCACAGTCGAGAAGAGATCTTTACCGGCTCCCCACAGAGATGAATTGCATGGAGATGATGGCGTGATTAAGTGTGAAAACACTCTGAAGGCTCAATTGGCACTAGCTAGTTCAAGACCTTCTAAATTTTTCAAGCCATGCAGTCAAATGGGAGCTGATAATGGATCTCTTCCTCAAGTTACATTTAGATAGCAATAATTATTGTCTTAACTTTGTGTTATTAAGTATGATATTGACTGTTGGAAAGTATGCAAGTATGATGTTGTTCAAGTGTATTGTCTGTACAAGAATATTAATTTACTCTCAATGGAATGAAATTATTTACTCTTCGCCAAAAAACAAAATCACATTACATGCTCCAGTCAACCTCCAACGGGTTTGTAGTTAGGAGAGAGGTTTTGTATCCTATTATGTGACCCAATACCTTGACGAGTACCACATTCAGACATTCTTTCCATGGTTTCCTTCTCGAAGGCTTTAAGACCATTTAGCAGGCAGAACACATTTTCCGCCAACAAAAGCGAACACACTCCTTGCATTTAATTATAGGAAAAAAATTTAAGCCTAGCCTTAGTTTAGTCTATTTCGAATGGGGTTGGTCCATATATTAAGAGATATATAGAACTTTTAAAACACTAGTTTTTTTTCCCATGATTCGAGACTTTAGTTTAGAGAGATCAAGTACCGACTCATTTCAACCAACCAAAGTATCAGCCAATTTTCAACAGGGAAAACTATTATCCTATGCTATGAGTAGGATTACAAGATTTGGCAAATCAAAGCCAATGGTGATAAATTAATTCGATTTTTCAAACACATACCAATAAGAATTTGTCACTAGAACTCTAATTTCATCACTAGCTACCACAAACTGGAGCTTGCACTTATCAATTTGAAGTTGAGATGACATTGCTTGATGTGGTCAAACTTCTATTTCGCGTTTCAGTTGTGTATATATAGTCAATTTTTCAATTGAGACCAGAAAATGGTGCAGATAAAAAGAAGTCAGACCTTTGGTCCCATGTTGCTATTACTTTGTTACAAATCTAAGAGGAATATGCATGAGATCTCATAGTATATATAGGGGCGAAGTTGCTATTAGTTTGTTACACTCTCAATGACCCCTTAATAATTGATCGAATATGAATTAGATTAGATATATATACTTTTCTTTAATGTTTCTTTCTCCTCTAGTTCGTTTTTTTTTTTCTTGTTTCTCTTAACTTTGGTTTATCTTCCTCAAAATATAAAAAAGAAAGAAGAAAAGTAAAATATTCATGGGTCTAATAATTCTTGATATTGAATTTCAAAATTATATAATAAAAGCGGGGACTGTCATACATATGCTGTGTTGCATGAGTAAATGCGTTAAACATGGTCACACTTCTACACCACCTCATGCGTACGTTGATTATATTTTCGGCAGAGTATTATAATAAATTGAGTCGAGCAAGGAGCACATTGGCATCTTCTACAGCAAAAAAAATTAATCAACCTAGCAAGGAGAAATGGAGATGATGATGATGGGCAAGAAGAAGAATTTGAGGAGTTGGGTTATGGTGGTGCTGATGGTGGTCGTCTTAGTTGGGGCAATCTTGGCTGACCACTCCACATTTGCTCGGCCTGCAGGCATCCCACAAATTGCCACCAGCCATGATCAGAATGAGGCTACCACAGACCCCGTCGTGGATCCTTTGCGTCGTTATGATGATGATTATGGTTATGACTGTAACGTAGGAGGAAAACCTTGCCGGGACAATAATCAATGCTGCACCGGAGTGTGCAAGTTTGCCCAATGGCCGCCAGATCATGGAGCATGTTCATATCTATAATCGTATGTGTGACACAAAGAATAAAAGGCTTGTATAAGCCATTTCCAGAAAGAGTTTGTAAGAAAAAAGAAAAAAAGAGAGAAAGCATATAGCCATTAGCACATGAAAGAAAGAGAACAATAAGAGGTTTGTATCCCTCAAATTATAACTACACTTCTGGAAGAAATAAATATGATGCAGGTATAAGACAATGCTTGAGATGATTGTATGTTTTAATCAAGGCGTTAATGCATTCATATTGTTTGCTGTGTTCTTGCATATTCATATTATATTGTGACTGCTTAAAATTCTTTTGCAGCTCTGGTAGAACTAACCAGGTTAACTATACGGGATTATTGATTAATTACCTTTCTAACACAATTTGGTAAGAGACTTCTTAATTGGTTCACCGCTGAGTGAGAGGCCGTGAGTGATGTGAAGGTTCATCAACTTGTAGAAAGGTTTATATGGTGATAACTATTCCATTTCCCAACCTTAGAATATCCAACCAGATTATGTCTTTAAAGTTTCATATATATATCACAATGCATAAATTAACATCTCTAATTAAAACGGTTTTAATTTCTTTGGCTTAAATTTGTTCAAGAAGTCATAATTAAGCATATATATTTGCGTTTGTATATGCTTCTTCAAGTACTGCTGTACACTAGCTACGCAAGGTGCTATGTATATATATACTTGTATGAATATAGCATAAAAAAAAATACTTGTATGAATAATGCATGGATGGTGAAAAGTATGCGACTCCCTTGAACTTGTAATGCCATCTGTATAGGTTGAACCTACAGTTTAATACTGATGTAAAGCATTTTGTCTGGTTACTTGATCTTCTAACCGGCAACAATAGACAAAAGAGTAAGATCATGAAATGCAGCGAGCCAAAAGTACTGGATGTGATATGGGAAAATACTCCACCGTATGTAGTCACGAACTGGTTGAAAAAAATAATCGGCGGATGAATTCAGGGCCCAACTATAAGATAATTAATTTGTGTCTTCGACCAGATCGTGGGCAAGAAGATAATTAAAAAATTTAACGATCGTGGGCCTCATAATGATTACACGAATCTACAAAACTCCCCACTGTAATCTCAATGAATCTCTAATACGTTGCAGGCTAGCTATTATGAATGATAATTGATTGTCCTTCATCTATATATATTAAAATAAAAAAAACAATTGCCGTTAAGTTCTGTGTATATTAGACAAACACCGGCTTCATTACAAAATAGCCCCCTGAACTTTAGGTCAAAATAGGATCACCCCATGACAAAAAAAAAACCGGTATTTGACCCCCTAAACTTTGTAATTCCGCATTTTACCTCATTCCGTTAGGGTTTTTAGATCGGTGTTAGTTGACTTAACGGAATGCACGGATGTTCGACATGTGGCAACATCATTACCGTTTGATTCTTTTTTCATTTTAATTTTTTTAAAAAATATCAAAATAGAAAAAATAAACCATCTAATAATTATTACTTTTTAAGCAAAACTAAATATATCACAAGAAAAGAAAAAATAAAGAAGAAAAAATTGGAGGAAAACTTTAACTTAGTTAATCCATTTGATAAAATTAACCTTTCTATTATTTTATTTAAAAAACGAAAAAAATTATGGAAAAGAAAAAATAAATATAAAATTATTTTTGGATTTCTAAAATTTCATAAAATTGGAATTTTTAGTTAATTTTTTTCAAATTGATTCTTTAATTTTTTAAAAATTTAAAAGATGAAAAAAATTTCTTTATATTTTTTAAATTTTATTCTCTTAAAAAATAGAAAATTAAACAATCTAATAATTATTGCAGCCGTCAACTTTCCGGTTTCTTCATCTCCCCTTCAATTGCAGCTGTCTCCTCTGCCATACTCCCACTCCTCCAAGAACTCCACAACTGTAGGTCCACGCCTTCCTCCTCTTCGTCCTACAATTGCAGCCGTATGTCCACGCCTTCCCCCTTCATCTCCCCTTCGTCCTCCCTATCTTCCCATGCCTTCACCACCACCAAAATCACCACCGTCACCTCCCTTTCCTCCTACCTCATCCTCTCTCCTTAATTTCTTATATAAATTGCGTCGCCACCACCACCTAGAACCACCACCGTCATCACCTAATTTCAGAATCTAGCAAGAGGAGATAAGAGAGAGCTCGGGCCGAGAGCCGCTGTGAGGGAAGGCATCGCTAGTCTTCTCTCCTCTTCTCTTATCCTGACAGCCAAGCCGTCGCCACCGTAACGAGTCGTGTAGGTAAGTGAAAGCGAGAACCTCTCCTCTCCATTATTGCTCGGTTTCCGTTCATTAATTCTTTATTCTGATTTTATGTGGGTGGTTGTGGTGGATGTTGTGCCGGTGATGGTGGATTAATTTGGTCGTCGGTGGAGTTGCCGTGTGTGGTGGACTTGGCCATGGATGTTGATGGTGTGGATGGCTAGGGGTTGTGAATCGAGTTGTTTTTGTTGGTTAAATTGATTCGATGGAAGGCTGGTTGAATTAACACGGGCAATGGTTGTTGTGGAGCTTGTGTTTGTGCTTGTGGCTTGCATTTGATTTGGATTTCATGGCTTTTGGAAGTAGGGGGTTGAGGGGGAGACAGTGAGGGAAGGAGGGAGAGGCGATGGAGTAATGGTGAATAGAGGTACGGCGGCGGCGTGGAGGAGGAGGAGGAAAGAAAGAAAAGAAGAAGCAAACAGAAGAAGAAAGGAAGAAAAAAAAAAAGAAAAAGAAGACCGGCTGGGGAAGAAGAGAAGAAAGAAGAAAAAAAAAAAAGAAGAAGAAAAAAGAAAGTAAAACGGTGAAGACGAAAAAAAAGAAGAAAAAAATGGAGAAAAATAGGAGGCACAAATCAACGGTCTTGAACAATCCACGTGTCTACCATCCGCAGTCTCCGTTAAATCTCGTAACGGAAACGGAATCGGGTCAACCATAGGGGGTAAACCGCGGAATTACAAAGTTTAGGGGGTCAAATACCAATTTTTTTTTTGTCAGGGGGTGATCCTATTTTGACCTAAAGTTCAGGGGATATTTTGTAATGAAGCCGACAAACACCTTTGTCTCCTTTGTCTATACCGTCATCATCGGTGTTCACCGTGTTCATGAATAGATTCAAAGAGGCTTCGGTATTCTCTTGTACGAAGGTTGTTGTTCGTGGAATTTCAAACAAGAATTCATCCACGACTTGTTTTCTTTACAAGGTTAGCTGCAGTGTCTATCATGTTTTTTCCTTAATTTTGGAATAGTATATATAGAGAGAGAGATGAGCTCTCCCGTTGGAATTCCAACTTCATGACCAAAAACTATATTATACTTAGTGTCATTTTTTTTTTATGGTATATACTTACTGTCATTACTTATTAGTAATATTATATGCATAATCATTCAACTAAGAGAGAAAGGAAAAGAAACATTTTGCTGATGATGTTCATATATAGGCAGATGGAAAGCGGAATGAGGAAACCCAAACACCCAATGGCTATTAAAATTTGAGATCCGTTGGCCGTACATTGCATGCCAGCTCAATCTTTAGGACAAACAAATTAAGCAAGTCCTCGACAAACCCCTTGATCCAACCCTCACAGTGCTGGAAATTAAATTATTTATGTTTCCGGTTTGGGGTTTTGTGTGCATGTCTTTCAAGTGCTAGCAACATACCCCTTTAGTATTCAATTGTTTAACACACCCTTATATATTATGCTCTTATAAAACGAACCCTAATATATTATACTAAGTCATGTGTTTTTTTTAAAAGAATATTACGCATTATCTACCATTTAGTTCAAATTGGAACTATTAGAAATTATGCTTTGTGATCTTTTAAGGGTTATATATATGTTTAGTCCCTCTACTATATTGAATTAATAGGAATGGTCTCTTTATGCTAATTACAATTAATTAGGTCCATCTACTCTTCTAAAATGATAAATTTGCTCCCCCATTCGGTTTAATTCGTAATTAGCTGACATGGCGTTGTTTAAGCACTTATGTGGGCCCCACATGTTAGAAAAATGAAATTTTAATTATTTTTCTGACTGACATGTGGGTCCCACAGTTACCACGTCCAGTAATCGTGGATTAAATTAGGCGTGGGGACCAAATTTACCATTTAAGAAGAAGAGTAAGGGGACTTAATTAATCATAATTAGCGTAGAGGGACCGTTCATATCAATTCAATATAATAGGGGGACTAATCATATATTTCACCTATATATTTAATAGATGAGAAAAAAAGAATAAGATATAGTTTGTGGCCACCGTCGTTGACAAATCTGTTATATATATATTGCAGAGACATTGTTCAAGAGTGATTAAAGTAGTGACGCATGACAATTTTAAAGGATATGAAAAGGACATGTGGCTCAATATTAGTTAGACGTTTGATTGTTTGAGGCTTCTTTAATTTTTTTATTCAAATTATCACTTCAAAATAATCTCTTTAAAATTATTTCTCTTTTTTTAAAAAATGATATTGAAATTCTTTTTTTTAATTCAAATTATCTTTTTTTAATATAGTAATAAGATTTATTAGTTTTACTGAATGCATGCAGTCTCTCCCTTACTAATATAGTTTTCTCCAAATCAAACTCTTAAAATAATTTATCTTTAAATTGTATGTTTTCATATAAGTGAGTATTATTGTTATATTTTCATAATCACTTTCTTTTCTATCCTATGTTTTTCTTAACTAATTAATTTTTTTGTTTGTGGAGAAAAAACTATTTAATCTTTCTTAATTGGATGAAATTTTTGTTTTTTTTAGAATAAAATTGTTGTTTAATATATCCTCATTTGATTTGTCTCTCTTAATAAATATTAATGTATCATTATTAACTCCCGTGTGACACACGGGGTATTGTACTAGTTTCAGATAATCCTATAATCAAGAAAGAAGCAACTGCAATTACAATATTCTACAATATTAGGTTCTGTCAGCACATCTCCAATTATTTGATGAAATCTTCAACAGTTCGTTTGGACCAAAAAAAGTAATACTGAAACCTCTACTCCTTTTCATTTTAATATAAAAATCTAGGAAGCAACACTGTATCCATGGGGATGGGGTCACATAGGAAATGGCACTATGGCAGGCATATAGTCAAATTTTTAACCTATACCTCACAACAATATTCTGGTTTCCATCAACAATAGCGAAACCAATCAGGCAGAAGTGACTGTTGGAGAATCAGCTGTTTTTGCACTTCCAGCAACAAAAAATAAACATCACATCACTGTTATCTTTTATATAAGTATTTTATCCTAATGATTATAATCTTTTTTCCTACACGTCTTTATCTAATTAAATCCAGTACTTTGGTTTATGAGTAACTAGTGCTGAAAGTCAGAGGATCTAAATCTAAATTACCTGCCTACTTACTAATGGTAGCATTTGGGGCTATTAAAGTATTGTTTGTTTTGGGTGCGTAGTGCACCAAACACCACTATAAATCTGTTTATTGTTTGATATATATAAAATCAGCCCAACATCATCTATAGAAAGATAGCTTAAATTATAGTAGAAGGCCAGTAGCGGACCTATACCTTTCTTTTATCTCTGCAAATGGGAAATCCTTCAGCTTATGCAATTTTGTTTCTTTTGGAGCTCTTTCTGCTATGTTTTGCAATATCATCTGGTCAGGAAACTCTGAAAAAGAGTTTAGATCCTTCTCCAATTCCCACCAACTTTCTCTTTGGGACTGCCTCCTCCTCTTACCAGGTTTTTGACCTCTTCTACAACTCCACTGATCAATAACATTTACCTTCACTATCATCTTCCATGCATGAGAAAGACCTGGAGGCTATTTATCTTTTGATTTTAACAGTACGAAGGAGCTTACTTGAGTGATGGAAAAAGTTTGAGCAACTGGGATTTATTCGCGCACACTCCAGGTAACTAAATACTCTCTAATCTTAATTAATGAGTTTTATGGGATTCTTAATTTTCGAACAAGATACCAAAAGAAAACTAAAAAGAATTCATCTTGGTGGAAATTTCAAACAAGCATAAATGTCATATTTTTTTGGTTCAAAAAAATTGCAGGTCGCGTTAGTGATGGAAGCAATGGAGATGTTGCTGTGGATGAATATCATCGCTATTTGGTAAGTATTGCATACATACTTTCTATTTCTGCGATTTTGTTTATGCAGTAATGCATCCCTTCATGCTCAGGAGGGGCCTTATCTTCATTTTTATATGATTTGCAGCTCTGAAATGAGGCAGGATGCACCTTATTTTCTCTATAATTATTTCAGATTATCTGAAGTTATTTGCCATATAGTTCAGGAATGAGAGATAGAGTGCAACTTATTATTTTTTTTTCATTTATCATATGCACATATTTCATTTCAAATATCCCTTCCGGTGATCGGTTATATATTGTTTAAGTTATTTTTTTTTTGTTTTCTCTATTATTCTCCTTAGTACAATGCTGTATGTCGTGTACCCTTAAGATAGTTGTTCTCATGTTCCAGCAAAAAAAAAAAATGGTTAATAAAAATAAAGGCAACAGAAATTAATTAGTTGTCTGAGACGCGTTAATGTGTAGTCCAGTTTAGATAAGTTGGATAAACTAAAATATAGGAGCCAAGATAGCAAGAAGGCAACCAATTCACTATAATTATAATCAGGAGATAATAACTCTCATGCCGAATCAGATTCCTCCTTTGTAGAGATAGGCTGAGTTGACCTGAATATTTCCGTGGCTACATAGTGGAGTGAAATTCAAAACATAACCAAAAAAAAAATGCAAAATAAAACAAAGTGAAGAAAGACAAGGTTCTAAGTGATGATACCATTGCCGAGATGCAAATTCCAAAGAATTGGGCCAGTTTTAATGCGGTTGGCATTTCTCTTTAATCATTAAAATGTTGGAAAGAATAAAAAACAGCATCATATCATGTGACACATACGCAATTTCAGTAATAGATTTGGCAATGATATGATATTACATGTATTATGTTGACAGGAAGACATTGGGCCAGTTTTAATGCGGTTGGCCTTTCTCTTTAATCTTTAAAATGTTGGAAAGAATAAAAAACAGCATCTTATCAATCTAATAGATTTGATAATGATATGATATTACATATATTATGTTGACAGGAAGACATTAATCTAATGGATTCCCTCGGAGTAAATAGCTACAGGTTTTCAATTTCCTGGGCACGAATTCTTCCTAGTAAGACTTTTTAAACTCCGGATAACGTATTGGGACATCGTATAGATAACGAGAATGTAATAAAAAAGCACTCACATAAATCAGCTTTGCTACTCGAGAACAGAAGGACGATTTGGAGATATCAATTTTGCAGGCATCAGCTACTATAACAGGCTGATCGACGCCCTACTACTTAAAGGTTTAGTTTTTTTATACTCTAATCTTTCACTTTGAACACCACCTGACCATGTATAATTCACTGTACCCCAATTTTTAACATTTTGCAGGCATCCAGCCATTTGTGACATTAACCCACTTTGATTTACCTCAAGAACTTGAAGAGAGATATGGGAGTTGGCTAAGCCCTGAATCCCAGTACGTATAAGTCTTCTACCTATGCAGTTTATTTAGTGGCCCTGTCTAGCTTAATCTGGAATTAGTGAGTAACCAGAATTTCAATGTGAACCCATTAATCCCAAGTTATATCCTATTCATTCTCTGTGAACCAGGGAGGATTTTGCACATTATGTAGATATATGTTTCAAACACTTTGGAGATCGAGTGAAGTACTGGGTCACCTTTAATGAGCCTAATGTTCAAGTTATATATGGCTACCGTATTGGGGGCCGGTTTCCTCCAGGCCGCTGTTCAAGTCGTTTTGGAAATTGTAGCCATGGAGACTCAGAGAAGGAGCCTTTTATCGCTGCACATAATATGATCATGTCGCATGCAATTGCAGTTGACATCTACAGAACCAATTACCAGGTATTTACTAACATTGGAAATTAATGAGCAATTTTTATTGCTATGATCGAAGGGGACCTTGTTTTGTTAGAGACATAAACATTATTCTGCTTAGATATATCAATGGATAAAAAATACTGCTTAGAAATATCAATTGATAAAAGACTAAACGAGGAGAATCATAAATTCATTAGTGGACTATTGTGCTATGATTAATCAGAAAGAGCAAGGAGGCAGTATTGGGATGGTAATACAATGCACTTGGTTTGAACCCATCAGTGGTTCCACTGCAGACAAATTAGCAGCAGAAAGAGCATTGGCCTTCTTTAT
The DNA here is from genome assembly GCA_028386065.3 of Turnera subulata. Taxonomy (NCBI): domain Eukaryota; kingdom Viridiplantae; phylum Streptophyta; class Magnoliopsida; order Malpighiales; family Passifloraceae; genus Turnera; species Turnera subulata. The sequence goes on along the minus strand of JAKUCV010003501.1, from coordinate 218,041 downwards.
GAACTGGTTTTTCCTCTGGCTTCCCTTGTCTTTAATTATTTGCACAACATTTCCATTCATGTCTTTAGGCAATAACGTCATCCTGATTAGCATAATGCAGGTTCTTAGACCCAGTCATATTTGGAAAATATCCCAGGGAGATGATCGAAATCCTGGGTTCCAATTTACCAGTATTTTCAAGTAATGCCAGAGAGAAACTCAAGAACAGTTCGGATTTTATTGGGGTGAACCATTACACCAGTTACTACGTTCAGGACTGCATCTATTCTGTGTGTGAACCCGGACGAGGATCCACAAAGACAGAAGGCTTTTGTCGCCAAAGTCAAGAAAAAGATGGAGTTCCTCTAGGCGAATTTGTATGTGTTTCTCGATGGGAGCCACCCGTCAACCTAAACTTTTCAATTTATGAGTTTTTTGTTGCCTGTCAAGTTATTGCTGAAAATTTTTCGTGATGTAGGGCGGAGTAATGTGGCAAAATGTATATCCAGAAGGATTTGAGAAGATAGTTACGCACATAAAAGAGAGATACAATAACATCCCCATGATCATTACAGAAAATGGTAAGTTATAGTTTAAGGTGGAAACTTTTAAAATCACCACAGTGTCTTCCTTTACACATTCACATCGGATTTTGCAATTGCAGGGTATGGTCAGGTAGAAAAAACAGGCATTCCCATTGCAGAATCTCTAAATGATGTGAAAAGAGTGAACTTCATGTCCAGCTACTGGGAATCCCTCTTGACAGCAATTAGGTAAATTGGTATATATTTTTCTCCAATATATATGCAACTATTTATGTTCCAGAATTTGAAAATTCCCGGTCCACGTGCACACACGCAAAGTTTCACATACCATAAAATTTGTATTCTGATAAAGTAATTAATGAATTAGTATACAAGAGGTATTATGAAACGCCCCGACCCGAATTTACCGTACACAGTAAACGCAGGCCGGAACTGTGACAACCCAACCAAAATAGGACCAGCATACAGTGTGAACTACGATAACTCGGCCCAACGGCCCAAAATAGTAAAACAACATAATTAACAAATCTGGCCCAATGGCCCAATAATAACAGAAGTATGCACAGCGGAAGACTTAAAC